>JAQZBX010045337.1:0-21087 GCA_029593785.1 Cabassous unicinctus | reverse complement strand
ATGGGAAAATGCCATGTTCCCAAGTGTCAGAATAGCAATAAGATACCCCAAGGGCCATTAACAAGGTTCTTGGGTAATTAAAGTTGCTCGCCCATCAGTCTTGGCCTCAGAACTTATCCCATGCTTGCAGCAGGGCTTCTGGGGGTGCCCCAATTCTCACAAACCACTAAATTGGAATTCTAACGATCAAAAGGCTCTTCCCCCTCCCACGTGTGTACTGAAGAGGAGTCATTGCCTCTGTCTATCACTGCCTGTCTCCTCTTTGGCTGGGGTTGGGCTCAGGTGAGAACTATGAAGATCATGGGTGGTAGAGGGAATAACCCTTCACTGACTCTTCTGGTACCAACTTGCAGAGGCCGCACTTCAAAAGGGCATTTTGATACAATGCACTCACCATTCATTGAGCATTTACAGATGCCAGCTCCAGCGCGGTACCTCCTGGATTGGTAAGCAGGGTTGTGGCCCCCGTTCATCCCCTTGGCTGGGCATCCTAGTGCCTACACCACTAGATGTGGTGGTCCTGGCTAATGTTTAATGAGCATTTATTATGCACCCATCTTTACAACTCTTGTTACCCCCCATTTTGCAGATGAAGAAACTGAAATTGAGGGAGGGAAAGTGTTTTGTCCAAGACCACACAGGAATTGGAAATCAAGCTTTGGTTGTTTCACTCCATAGCTCAAAGTTTTAACCACTATACGATTCTCCTCCTGCTTAGTTTTCAAAATATGAGGGGAACTAATTTCTGTACTTGTTATGGGAAAATATCCACCTACAAAAGAATTCTTGATTCTCATTTTGACCACAGGGGTCTTCCCACTGCCATCTTGAGAGCATGGGCAAGGGCTCAGGTAAAGCATGCAGGGTGGACGACCGGCTTTGAGGTGAGGTTGGTGTGGTAGAACAGTGCTTTCTTTCCCTGGCAGGGGCGTCTTTAGTAAGAGAAATATGAGTCAGGGTTCTAACAGGAAATTGATGGCTCCCTCAAACTGGAAGATTTAAGGACAGTCTAATAAAGGTTCTCTACAAATCTGAGGGCAGAGTTTAAGAAAGCCACTAGGAATGGGGGAAATTCCAAGTCAGGCAAAAGCAGGGAGCAGTTACCTCCTGTAGAGAGGAACGGAAATGGGACACCGTGGTTATTGGCTACCCAGAAAGGGTGGCTACTTGGAGTTTGGCTGCCTTAGAGGAGCCACAGCCTTTGGGAGAGGGAGGCAGCCAACCCTCAGTGAACTGGCAAGGAGGAGGTCAGGGGTGACGCTTCATCCCTGAAGCCAAGTGAAAGGGAGCTCCAGATGGATCACCCACAGAACTGGGCAGGGGGAGAAGAATCAGAGAGAGAAGAGCCCCCAGCGCAAGAGGGGGTCAGGCAGATGCCAAGGAAGGAGACCCGATTTGAGCCGTCTCGCCAATAACCCACCCAAAGGAGAGCCCCAGCACCAAGGACGGGAGCTGAGGGGCTGTTCTGGTTATCTGCTGCTGTGTAACAATCCACCCCCAAACTTAGAGGCTTACAGCAACAGCCATTTTATTGTATGTTGTGCTCTCATGGGTCAGGAATTCAGGCACGGCTCTGCTGAGACTTCTTCTGCTCCACGTGGCATGAACTGAGTTCCACTGGTGGTATTCAGCTCGGGACGTGCTGATCTGGAGGGTGCAAGTCAGCTCATACACATGCCTGTTGCCTCGTGGGCATGGCTGGAAGGCTGGGCTCAGCTGGGCCTGCTGATGGGGGCGTCTAGATGTCGTCACCTTTCCTGCACAACAGTCTCAAGGATAGTCAGACTTCTTACGCGGCAGCTCAGGCCGCCCAGGGAGTGTTCCAGGAGCCCTGGGTGGCAATTGTGAGGTTTCTTATGACCTAGTCTCAGATGTCCCAGAGTGTCCCTTCCATTGCATCCTCTGGGTCGGGCAAGTCACTAAGCCCAGCCCAGGTTCAAGAAAAAGAGTAGCAAAGACTCTGCAGATAACTTTTATCCACTCAGGGGCGTTTGGTAGATATCTAGCCAGAAGGCATCTCTCAGGTCAGGGAAATTTAGGTGGCAAGGCCCTTCTCCTAGGACCTTTGGTATAATTTAGTTATCTGCCCCAGGAGAGGTGGATATTGGCTGCCAGCCCAGCAGAAGGCAATGCCAGAGAAGCCGTGCCAGCCACAAAAGGAAAAGCAGTACCTGTTCTTCCCCAACCTCCCTCTCAAACCATAAGCACTAAGGAGAGAGACTGAGAGATAGAGAAGAAAAGGACCAAGTGGCCCTCTCAAGATCCCTTGGGCCGAAGCTGGGCATGCACTGGGGACTGGAAGACGAAAGTTAAACTGGATATGAGATTGAAACTTGAAGCTAGCCTGGACTGGACTTTTCAGACCTACAAGTGACTGGTAAGCTACGAGGTTTGCTGAACTCTCCAAGGGAGATTAAAGATAGCACCGTGAAAGCAGTAACTGGAGAAAAATAAAACTGCTGTTTATATACTTACTGAATCCAGACTGTTCAACAAGGTGGTAACCTTTGCATGACTAACTAATGCATGGATATAATGTAGTTAGCAAGAGGCAGATTTGTAAGACTCAAAGATGTTCCTTTCTAAAGAAACTAGAACTTAAAGCCTTCCCAAATGACCCGTGGTGGGGACTTACCATCTTGGCTTAGGATGCAGCAGGGACACTCTTGGGGGTGGGGGGTGGTAGAAGGAGTCAAAAATAAATAAGAGCAGTGGGTGGGGAGGGAGAAGAGGTGGGAGGCCAGAGACTGCAGACAGAGAGGGACTCCTGGGTGCCTGAGGCAGGGCCCCTGGGGAGAAAGGAAAAGACTTACCTTGCATGTGGACATTGTGTGTGTTGGCATGATGTTTCCTTCTGGCATTGGACTCTGGTGGCAGACCTTCCTCAGAGGCAGTCATTATGAGGAGCTATAACCAATATAAACTACTGAAAGCAGGAGTAAAGTCCCCCCTCTCAGGTTCCATGAGGCTCAGGTGTATTAAAAATGATCTTACTTGTCCCAGTCAGGGTCCTGACAGGACACAGAGACTCTCAATATGGATAATTTAAGGACTATTTTAAGAGACTATTAACAAAGAAGTGGGCAGCATGTAGGGACGCCATAGCAGATATCCAGAAACCCAGGGCTAGTAACAGTGAGCTATCACCACCCCGAGGCCTGAAGGGATGAGGAGGGGCCAGTTTGGGGGACCTGAAGGTAGCCATGGCTGCCTGACAGGAGCTGTGAGCTTTGAGGGATGCTTCCAGGCCAAAGCGACTCCACAGGGAGTCAGAGGGGACAAACTGGTGGGACCCAACCAGGGGACAATGAGGTCTGATGATGTCACTGTGCAGGTCAGCCTCCTGGGGACACAGCAGGATGGAGAATGGTGGAGAGGGCCTGGGGAGGAGCAATGGAGAATAGCCAGCATGGTGACGATAAAAAATAGCAGCAGCAATATCTACCAAACAAGCACTCACGAAATTCTAGACCTCGTGGTGAGCATTCGCCAATTTAATTCTCACAACTTTATCAGTATAATTTCTATTAATATGCCCCAGATTACAGGTGATGAAAACGAACCTCAGAGAGATTAACTGCTCAGCATGACACAGCCGGGAAGTGGTAAAACAGGATTCACACCAGCTACTTGGGCTCCAAAACCTGTGCCTTTGACCTTGGGCTAGTCTGCCTCTTGTACACAGGGCAGTGGGGGAGGCCTAGGCCTTTGATTAGCAAAACCCCAGCACCCTTGGAGATCTAGCATCTCCTAGAAAGAGAAGAACTTGGGAGCAGGTGCTTTTCCCAGAATTCTCAGTCATCGGAAAGACCAGGATGAGTGGGGGCTGGGGGTGCCTGCAGTAGATCATGTTAAAGGATAATATTTTAAAAGGTAAAATCATAGCTCTCTTACATGTAAAATGAATAAAGAATTTACCTCACTAATTAATAAAAGAACCAGTTAAATGTCACAACCACTTCAAAGATGAACTTTTTAAGAAGCAGACATATATAGGTAATCAGAATTGCTGAGATGGATTTGCTAATAGATGCAATACTGACCTCTTCCGAGGGTAGGGGGGAGGTCAATTGCATCTCTATACTGGACAAGATTTATTTGCATTATCATCAGTTTCCTACAACTCGCAGAGCTTTGAACTCACTCATTAAAGACAAGAAAGGCACAGGCTCCCATGGAAGAGTTTGCCTAGTATTCCATTGAAAGGACAGCCGATCATCTTGTTCTGCTCTTAATCAAAGACTTTCCCAATTATTCTTGGCAATTATGATTGCAGTCTTGTGTGAGCTTCTAGGCCTGTCACCCATGTGGCTGTCCAGGTTTGGCTGTGCCCAGCTGTTGAAGCAGGAAGCCCGAAGAGAGGAACTTCACTGTCCACTCCTCAAACAGCTCCTGGCTTGTCTTTCCTTTCCTGGGCAGCTTCGCTCAATCAGTTCCTGCAAACTGGGTTCTTTGAATGATCTCCCTCCTTCAGGCCCTCCTTCCCCTTCATTTTAGGCCTCCCTCATTTTGAGGGAAAACCCGTCCCTCCCTTTCCCTTTCCCTTTCCCTTCTCTTCTCAAGCCCTGTCTTTTCTTATTTTTTGACGATAAACCATGAAGTCTAATTCACTAGCAACTGAGAAGCTAGTTCCTCTTTCCTCAACAGCCAGGTGATCTCCATCCTAAAACTTTTCAAGCAGGAGAGAGAAATTCTTTGCCTTCTTCCTTTCGAACTTATTGTCTATCTCCCTTTTCTAGAATGTGAACTCCTGGGGAGGGGTGTGTATCTGAAGGGATTTTGTCTCTTTCATTCACTACTGTATCTATCCCCAGCACCTAAAACAATGTCTGGCACATAGTATATGCTCAGTAAACATTTGTTGAATGAATGAAAGAAAATAGTCTGAACTTTAATTTCCTTCCTATTACCTAACCCATGAAGCATCTTTCTTCAATTTCCTCTCTCTCCTCTGCTTCACTTAGCCTCTAACTTTGAAAGTTGCCTGAACTCAGGGAGCAGGAAATGGAATCTGAAAGGTCCAGAACTCCCGACAAATCAAAATGCAGAGTCAGCCTAGTCTCTCAGAGCTAAATCTCAAATACTCTCAGACAGAGAGACATAGCCAAATTTTGTGAGACCTAAGGCTTTTACATTTGGGGAGTAGGGAGGGCTCTTTAGGAAAAGAAAAGTAGAAAATTAGGTATAAAGGGCTTCCTCTCCTGCCCAGGTGGGCAGGCAGCAAGGGTACCTACCACCTAGGAGCCTGTTAAAAGGCAGCATGTCAAGCCTCACCCCAGACCAGGCGAATTGGCATCTGCCTTTTCAGAAGATCCCAGGGTGTGGGTTCATATACATGAAAGTAGACTTACACCTCTATATAGTCCCACCGACTCCCGGGACCTCACAGCGGCTCTAGCAAGCCAGGAGCCCTGAAGCACCGCGGTAAATCCTTCTCTGGTCTCTGGACCCTGTAGTCAGGCTTGCAGCCAGCTAATGCTGCAGCACTGCAGGCTGAGGGACCAGGAAGCTGGAGTTCTGCCCTAGACATTGACAATCTCTGCTTGTTGTCCATGAAGGGGCCCCGCTAAGTCCTAGCACAATCAGAAATGGAAGATGGGGCAAGTGTAGAGCTTCGGACATTCCTTGATGTCATGGTGTGTGTGGTAGATGCCGTCTGGACCCCTCCACACCCCCGCAGGCCTTCCTGTTAGCAGAACGCTCAGGGTTCTGGGCGTCTAGGTCCGTGGCAATGTGACATAAAGGAATTTAAGGACATGCCATAGGGTAAGGAAGGGAGTAAAGAGTTTATTAAGAAACAAGAAAAGAACAAAGGTACACACCCCAGACACGGGTGCAGGCAAGCTACACGGTGAGACACGTGTGTGGGGCCCCAGGGTGAGCCTTTTTATGGCATTCCCTCCTCCCCTTTCCTAATGTTGGGGAGGGGCCCCAGCTGTTTGCTGTTCTGATTGGTTGCCCTACATGTTAGCGCTCAGGGGACCAATGATGAGGCCTTTGGTTTGGAGTTATCCAGGACCAATGGGGAGGTCTGTTTGGAGTTATTTGGGGGCTTCCCCTTGACCCCGGAGAGAGTTCCAAATGGGACCTCATGGCCAGGGTCTCAGTGGGGTCTTTCCGGCTTTGTTCTTAGTAGCAGCCTTCCCTCAGTTTTCCAGGCGGGGTCTCACAGCCCTGTTTTCTTTGAGTCCCAGCTGTGACTGGTCTTCCCCTTTGCCCTAAACTAACCTGCCTCATTAGCACTGCAGCGCCCTGCTCTGACTTCTAGCTCCCCCTGAGCACTTTCTGGGGCAGCTGGAGCCCCTCTTGCTCCCTCTGCCCCCGCCCCCAGCAGCCCTTAGCAATAACCGATGGGAGTTGGAGGAAGGTCCCCAGCCCCCTGGGCTCTTCCGTGGGGTGACTGAGAAGCATGTCCTACACTGTCTTCCCAGGGGGTTTTGCTGCAATTGCCCACAGGGGTAACTGACTTGGTGGTACACTTTTTATGGGGGGGCCTTCCCTTCCCTGTCTCACTTCCCATTCCCCTGTGTTTCTTGGAATTCCCCTCCCAATAAACGAATTGTTCTACAATCCTCGTCTCAGGAGCTGCTCCTGGGAAACTCAACTGAGGACAGGGGGAAGGGAGGTTGCAGTGAAGATCGTGGGCTGATTTTTCTCCCTCTATTAACCATGACAGCATCTGCCAAACCGGACCACTTCCTGGGGAGCAATCCAACTCGGCATAGACTAGAAGCCTTGGAAGGAACCGGCTTGCAGACCTCCTGCCCACCGAGCAGGCAGGGCTTAAAGCTGCCGTTTTAACTAAGGGCTTCTCAACTTGGGCACTGCTGACATTTGGGGCCGGTGAATTCCTTGTTGTGAGGGGAGAACCTGTGCATGTAGGATGTTGAGCTGCAAACACCCCTGCCCTCACAGACTACGGACCGGTGAGCACCCACCCAATTGTGTTAGCCAAAAATGTCTTCAGACGTTGCCAAATGTCCCCCAGGGGCAAAACCGCCCCCGGTTGAGAACACTGGGTTAGCTGAGCCCTTTTTCTTCTGAGCCACAGCAAGCAAAATCCAGCCTCACCATTTTCCACCCGCAGTAAAACTTAAAGCCCTTTGGTTTACCTCTGCTGCTTCTGCCCTCTGCCTCGCCTTGCTCCAAGCCCTCATTATAAAACCCATTTGTCACCGCTCCCTTTTTGAGGATGGATTTCCAGATTGTCTGCTGACGGCTGACTGGGATCACGTTTCCGGTAAAAAGGCCCAACAAATCACCTCCCTCCTGGCTCAGGATTCCAGAGTGCCCTCAAGTGGCAAGAAGCTGCCATTCCCTCTGGTTCCCCTCCAAATTCCAGGCCACTCTGGAAAGAACTGTGGGGAGCAGGGGCCTTTTCCTAGCTCATTTATCCTCCTACAAAATCTGCTTTCTCACAATTTTGTTTTGAAAACTCAGCAGCGTCTTCTCCAGGCTGCTTCTACATGGAGCATGCTTTTGGGTGCATCTGTGAAATGTTGATTCTGTGAGGTATGAGTGTGTGCTTATGTGTATGGGTATTTCCAAAGTCTGGTCAGTGACAGAGGAAGGAGGCTGCAAGCCCACCACACTGACCTGAGCCCGCATAAATCAGGCTGGCGGAGGGCTGCCAGGCCGCTGCCAAGCTGTCCAGACCAGGGTTTGCAGGGAGAGAGCTGGGAAAGGGACAGCCGCTGCTCTGCTGGCCCACAGGCTGTATTCAGGTGGCTCCAACAGAGGCCACCAGATGGCATGGACTCTGTTCTCTGTTTCCAGAGGGAAACCAGCTTCAGTACATGGCAGCGGCCGGAGGGAAGCCAGATCCAGTTCTAAAGTTTCCCACGTCTGCTTCAGACACAAGAGTGCCTCTCCAGCAGGGATGCTTCAGAAGATGAGGAGATGAGGGAAGCGTTCAGTCTATGCTGCAGGGAGCAGGCAAGTGCACACAGAACTGAGCAAAGGAACTACGCAGGCTGGAAGGAGGAAAGGGTCCCTCTTGGTGTGGGGGCTGAGGAAGAAAAGCTTTGGGGGCCAAGGGGGTGCATCCCGGCTTACTTGTCACTCCCTCCCATGCCAGGTCAGCCCACTCTGCTCTCTGTGGACATGTTTTCAGATCACTACAGCTCATACAACGCAAAATAGGTTTTTCACCTGCATGAAGGAGAAAGCCAATGTATTAAATGTTAACATTTGGGGGACCTTTTTGTGCTATTACTGATCTTTGTCTGTACTTCTGAAATTATGTCATAATAAAAAATTTTAAACCTGAAAAATATTTTGTAGTAACCCCTTTATTATCCTGAAATTTATATTTTAATTTAAATAATTTTTAAAAATGCATATAATGGCTCTAAAATAAAGAAGAAATAGAAGAAATGCTATTGATAATATCATACGTATTTCAATACGTAAATGTCCAGGCACAGATTCATTAAGACACATAACGAAGTAGTTAGATGCTTGCAACTTATAGTGAAAAAGTTTGGATCTCAGAAATATAAGACATTATTAAGCTGAATATTCAAATATATAAGGAATCCCTGTAGATGCAACAGCTACAAATGAAGATTGTTTTAGGTATGTTGCTTTGGCAACCCAAATACCTTGAACAGCCTTGCCACTGGTGATGCAATTTTTCAAATGGAAAACAATTTTTGATAATGGTTTGAACAATTTACATAGTAGTTGAATTTTTAGAAACTTCAATATAGATTAAGACCATTGCAAAACTTTTATACTGGTATGTAGGTGGAATTATTAACTCATGCTACTATGGCTACATAACCTTAACTCCAAAACTTACGTAGTGGATTAAAACAACCGTCATCATTTATTTTCATCACAGTTTCCAAGGGCGAGGGATTCAGGCAGGGTATAGCAGGTATAGCTTGTCTCTATGATATCTGGGACCTGAGCTGGAATATTCAAAGGCTGAGAACTAGACTTATCGGAAGACTTGACTGGGGCTGCAAGAATCACTTTCTAGATGGTTCACCCATGTGACTGGCAAGTTGGTGCGTGCTGTTGGCAGGAGACCTTAGTTCCTTCCTATGCAAATCTCCCCACAGTGCTATTTGAAAATGTCCTCTTAACTTGGCAGCTGGCTACCCCCAGAGTGAGTAATCCAGGACACAGAGGGACAGGCAGATGCTACACTTTTCATAATCCAGCCTCAAAGGTTATATAGCATTGCTGCCACATTCTGTTCCTTGGAAGTGAGTCACCAAGACTGAACCACACTGAAGAGGATGGGAATTGGGCTCCATGCTTGGGAGTATTAAGAAATTTGTAGGCATATTTTAATACCACTGCAGTTCAGAGAACTCAAAACAGTTTTTCATGTACATGAAGTCCGCTCAAAAATTGCAGGGACACAGGATAAAATTCATTAGGTGGGACAGTCTCGTGTATTACGGGATGCTTGGCACCGGGTAACTGCACCCCAACTCTACCAAATGCCAGTTGCAATTCTCCAACATTGTGACAATCAAAAACATCCCTCACATTTCCACAATTCCCTCTCCTTGAGGATCACTGTAATGGGCAGCTGAAAGCTACTGAAAATTTGGGGCAAGGGAGCAACACAATCAGACCCAGGCTTTCTGATTATCCTAGCAGAAGTGTGCAGGAAAACTTCCAAATTTTTAAAAAAATATAAACCAAAGCCTTAATCATGTCTTTTTCTATTCTTATTCCTGATGAACCAGCCCCTGCTAAGCCCTCCACTGCCCTTCCCGTCTCTCTTTCTCTCTGCCTTCCAGTTATACCAGCCTCGTTTAGGATCACCATACATGTCAGGCTCCCTCGTGGCTCAGGGCCTTTGCACCTCTGTTCTTCCTAGAACGTTCTTCTGCTCTTCTCTCACACCCATCCCTCTTCACCTCATTCTCAGCATTTTTTTTTTTCCATAATAAATCTTTCTGGTTCTCTCGAAGATACCAGATTCATCTGGGAGCATAGTTTGCTGGTCAGTTCGAACACTTACTGAAGTTTTTACTTATAGATTTGTGTGATTCTGTGTCCAATTTCTGTCTCCCCTGAACAAATGCGAGCTCAATGATGGCAGAGGAAGGAAGGGAGGGAGGACGGGAGGGGATGAAACTTTTGCATTAGCTACAGAACTAGGCAGCCTCAGATACCATGGAAAAGTTTACTACTCCTTTTGGGCTCCCCGAATGTGCAGCCCACATATCACCTGGTGAAAGGAAAGAGCGGGAAGAGCCTAGTCCCTATTGAAATATTGGCAAAGATATATATCTGACTGTGCCTGCGCACACATAAAGAGGCATATTATCTCCCCAGTTTGCAATGAAAAAACGCAGCTGCTAATGGTGGTATTGCTAGGTTGCTCTGTCGAGCATGATTTTCTGTTTCAATTACTGCGGCGGTGGTGATTTAGCAGCCAGCTTGTCTGAGAGATGCTCCTACGAGGTTAGGAAGCAACTGTCGAGGGGAGAGATGGCCTGGGTTGCTGCCGTATGTCTCTCTCGCTGCCTCTCATGGTGTAACAGGAGCACGAGCTCTGCTGTCCACCCAACAGACCCTGAGGCATAGGCTCTGACCAGACCATCCCTGGGAGTGTCCTGGGGCTTGTCGGGGGTTCGTCTGGTGGCTTAGCGTAGACTGGACATTTGGCTGGAGTGGTGGACGAGAAACCTAGCCATCACCAGTAGCATCTAGAGAGCACTAACTGTGCCAGGCATTCTGCATATAGACATGCTTCCTTTCCCACTGTACCGCTGATTTCCCAGAGACTCTGAGAGGCTTTAAGGAAGTTGCTATCTTATTCTCCTGTGGCTGCCATAACAAATTACTGTGAACTAGGTGGCTTGAGACAATAGAAATTTATTCTCTCACAGTTCTGGAGGGCAGAAGTCCAAAGCCAAAGTGTCAGCAGACTCATGCTCCCGACACAGGCTCTAGGGGAGAAGCCTCCCTTGCCTCTTCCAGCACCTTGAGGCCCTGTGTCCCTTGGCTTCTGGCAGCATAGCTCCAATCTCTGCCTCCATGGCCACGTGGCCCTCTTCTCCCCATGTGTCTCTGTCTCTGTGCCCACATCTCCTTCTTCTTATAAGCACCAGTCATGCTGGATTTAGGGCCCTCCCTAGTCCAGTATGACCTCATCTTGACTACATCCGCAAAGGCCCTATTTCTAAATCAGGTCACATTCACAGGTGCCCCGGGTTAGGACCTGAATATCCCTTTTGGGGGGACACAGTTCAACCCACAACAGTTGCTTAAGGTCAAAAGAGCTCGAACCCAGGGGAGCAGGGACTAGACCGCAAATCCATCTGCCTGTGCGGCAGCTGCCTGCCTTACCCGCCAGCCAGGGTGAGGCCCTTCCCCTCTCCAAGCCTCGTCATCAGTCACCGGCTCTGCCCCTGCCTCAGTCACCAGCTCTGCCCCTGCAGGCTTTGGGGTGATTTCCAAGGGGTGGGGGACATTGGCCAAGCGCTGGGGGGAGGGGCTGACATTCGTCTACCCCCTGGAGAGAACCCCTCTGCCCCGGGGGAAGATCACAGGTGCCAGTCTCAACATCACTGCCTTCCCTCTTGAGATTTGGGGAAAGGCTACTTTTGGCGTCCTGCACTTAGTGGGCTGGAGAATGCCCCTAACTTCCCCAGAGGGTAGAACTTTCATATGGCTCTTCCCAGGAACGGCAGGCCTGATGATGGCAATTGCTTCCACCTTTAGAGCCCTCCCCAGTGAAGGTGCTGTCATGTATAGGATTTCCTTACTTATTGACTGTTTCGAGTCCAGCCTCCAGCGTTGTGGGGCATGAGTGGCAGTTGTGGTGGCAGAAGGTGGCAGTGACTGAGGCCCCCTGACTCGGGGTCAAAGCCTTCAAACCCATAGTCCAGTTGGGCCCCGTGACTTCTGTTCGTCCACCCCTTCCACTCATATTGTAAACTCCTAGTTCTGTATTCAGTTCTTTTCTGCTTAAACTACCTGGAGTGGTTGTGGTTTCCTACACTGAACCCTGCCTGACATTCCCCATTTGTAGTCTCTGAGACCCTGGCCCTGAAACTTTTCCTTCTCTTTTTGGAACTTCCTTCACTGAACATAAACCAATCTTCTCCTATTTTTTTTTAACAGTTTGAGTTTATTTTCATTGTAACTAAAGGCCCATGATAAATCATGGGCGGTATCTCGTTTAACCCTTGCAACATGGTTTTAGAGTAAGTAGACATTACTAGCCCATTTAACAGAAATGGAAACTGAGGCTCAGAGAGGTTAAGTGGAGGGCTCTGCTGGCTCTTATGGTACCTTGTCTGAATCAGAAAAAGGCATCCTTTTTCGGGGGATGAATTGCAAAATGGCACCCAATCTGAGCAGATGAATTACAAAAGGGTCTCCCTTCCTCTGGATTGATGGCGCCCCAGAGCCAGAAAGTGGAGCACGGGCTGCATTTCAGCTCCCCTGTACCCTCTCAGCCAGGCACAAAAGGAAGGACACGACCCACCCAAAGGCACACTCGGGCCTAGTGAAGCGTCTCACCCAAGGCCACGGGGTTCTCAGTGATGCGGCTGCATTCTAGACCCAGTTTTCTTGTTCCTTTTAACAACATGACTGCCTGAGGTGACCTAACTTACTTGTCTCTTAGCATTTGCACTTTTTCATGTTGTTGCTCACCATTTAAAGTCTCTGTGTAGATATTCATGGATTATCTCTTCTCAGGGGCTGATGCAGTGCCTGCACCTTGTAGTTACTCACTAGGTGCATTTAGAATCAAGGAAAGAATGAAGGTTCCGTTTCCCCAAAGCAGCACATAATTGAAAAACAAAATGCTCTCTGGGCTCGGACTTAGTTCACAGCAACATGGCAAAACGCACCAAGAAGGTTGGAATTGTTGGTAAATACGGGACCTGTTATGGCACCTCCCTTAGGAAAATGGTGAAGAAAATTGAAATCAGCCAGCACGCCAAGCACACCTGCTCCTTGGGTGGGAAAACCTAAATGCAGAGCAGAGCTGGGGGATCTGGCATGCTGGCTGCTGCGTGGAAACAGAAGCTGCTGGTGCAGGGGCCTCCACCACCTCTGCTGTCCCAGTAAAGGCTGCCATCAGGACACTGAGGGAGCTGAAAGGCCAGTAGAAACATCTCTAGCCTATAATAAATGGGTTAATTTACATAACAACAACAAAAAAAAACAGTCACCTGTGGCCACGGAAGGGGTCACATGCTACAAAATGGCTTGTATCACTTTGATGCCCCTGTGCCTAGTAGAATCCATTTTCTACGTTACTCAATAAAGATTGTTAATGACAGTGACTGTGCACTGTAAGTGCTAGCAGAATCTGTGATATTGTGTCATGAAGTTAATTTGAGAACACTCTGTGGAAGATGTGTATCCTGACTGAGCCTTAAAGAATATAATTCCCAAGAGAAATGGGAACGGTATCCTAGGTTGAAGGAATGGGCTGGGCAAAAGGAAGAGAGAAGGATGGACATAAGGGTTTAGAATTAACAGTAAGAGAGAGTAGGAGAGAGGCTGTGTGTTGAGAGAGTGGTTGGAAATAAGATTGGCTGAAATTAATCCCAATCCCACATCCAATCCCACATCCAATTCCACCATGTACAATTAACCCAGACCTCTATTTACAGAGAAGAATTTGAAGCAAAGGCCACAAAACCAATATATCATTGTTCCCCAGGGACTCCAACCACAACCGAATGCACGAACAACCATCAGTGTTCCTCAACTCTAAGAACTTGGAGACACCGATATCCATAAAACACATCCTGTAATTAAAATTGTCAACCACTATCCATAAAATATCTCAGGCTCTGTGGGAGCGCATGGGGGGTGGGGATAAGGAGGTAAGGAAGGGGCAGAGAATGACACATGTTACAAACTCTAACCTCTCTCCTTTTGGCTTTACACTATACCCCTGACACTGTGACAGCATTGCCCTTTGTCATTCAAATTTGTCACGATATAAATAAGGGTGATAATATTAGATGAGTTCAGTTAAGGACCCTAATTGCCAAAATAAAGAACATTTGGGGACCAAATTAGGTCCTGAAGAAAACAAATTGCTGATAAAACCAAGGAGCCTATCCTCCTGACAAGTACCATTAGCGGTACCTAAAAGTGCATGCCATTATTGTCCACAACTTGCCTGGCTGTGAAATGAGGAGAGATGGACTCTTGCTCTAAATGAGATGAGTAGTATCAGGCTCCTAAAATAGTTTCTGTCATACAAGTGACAGTTCTGGAGGGACCACAAGTGGGTATTCTTTTCTCACCTTCTCTTCATCAATGTGATGGTCAAGTTCATGTGTCAACTCGACTAGGTTATGGTGCCCACTTGTTTGGACAAGCAAGCTTTGTCCTGATTGTTATTGCAATGGTATTTCGTAGATGGATTCGCCTGTATAGTCAGTTGATTGCATCTACAGATGATTGTATCTAAATTTGACAAAAGAGATTGTCCTCAGCAATGAGGGGAGTCTCTTCATCCAGTTGGAGGTCTTAGAGCCAGAACTGAGGATTTCAGAAGTCAGAAAGAAGAACTACTATCTCTACCTCAGCCAGCCCGCTTCTCCTGAAGAATTCAACTTCACCCTCACTGGAGTTTCCAACTTGCAGCCTGCCTGACAAAATTCAGACTTGCCGATCCCTGGGATAGCATGAGTCAATTCCTATAATAAATCCCTTTCAGTACACGTCTCCAATGGGTTCCGTTTCTCTGGAGAACCCTAACTAATACAATCAACAATTGACAATCTGGCCATTTCCTGGCTAAGAACCTGTGGATGTTAGGAAAGATTGATTGGGTTGCAGCTGGGAGTTAGCAGAAATAGGGATTCAACATTGTGTGTTCACACTTCTGGAAAGTTCCATGTTCTTTGTGTTTGTGGTACTTGTGCCCATCCTCGCACTCTTAGCCTCGGTGCCACTCCTTGGCTTTTCCGCGCCCTGCTCCGTATTGTGAGGAGGCTGACACTTGCAGACCGTGTTTCCTGGGTTCCCCTGTCACCTGCTTTCCACCTAAGCTTGGCCAGTTGGAGGCACTAATGGGAAACTGGGGAGCAGGAGGAAGGAAGAAGCCTGGGCATGTCGCCTCTTTTTGCTCAGGGCATCTTTAGCAGCAGCTATATACCCACCCTGAGCCACCCACCCCCACCCCACCCCACGGCTCCAGCTCCCACCAGCAGGCCCAGCAGGTGACCCCAATTCCCAGGCCCACTGGCTCCTCTCTCCCTGCTGCCCCTCGAGCCTGGGTGGTGGCGGCCTGCTGCCCTTGCCTGTCTCTGGGTGGCCTCACTAACCATTGCCTCTGAGGCCTCTTTCATCGGCTGTGGCTCGAGTCCTTGTATTAACCTTCCCCGGTTTTAAATACCTCAAGTGGGTTTTGTTTTCCTGGTGGAACCCTGAACCCTGACACAGTCCCAAGGTGCAGGTTTTAGTGAAGTAGCTTTATTAGGACCTTTCTGTTTGCAAGTGTAACCAATATGAATTTGCTACTCAGTCCTCAGGTTAAGAAATGGATTGTTTTTCTCAAATCAGTTTAAAACTGGATTAAGCCCCTGCTGACCTGGCTGGCTGGAGGTCCCTATCAGGCCTTCCCCATTCTATATCTAAGAATCTCAGGCTCACCCACAGCTTAGGGACTGGGCAGGGATCTGGTCCTTGATCCCTGGGGTTCTCCATTGTTACCACAATCCCTTCTGCTTTATGACCCTGCTGTCAAGGCCAGGTCCTCCATCACTTGCCAGGGACTGCTTGCTGGTGGGCCCCTCCCAATGGTCCTCTCCACCATGGCTGCCTCACCACAGGGGACCCTTGACGAAGCTCTGAAGACCAGGTGTCTAGCCTCCCCTCTTACAGAGTAACAGTCCCTTCTGGGTGCCTCACAGGACCACCTCAGCATTAGTGGAAACCACCCACCTCCATCCCATCAGTCTCCCTGGGCCAGGCCACAACCTCTCTTGCTCCATCCCGAATCCTCCCACCTCACACACTGCCCAGCTCCATCTTCTCTATGGGCCAAGACTAAAGGCCTCAGTCTGGAGAACTGCAGGCTGGACATTACCCACAGGTGTTTGTTTGACTGCCAGAGGGATTTTAGCATGTAAAAATTTTTTTTCTAATTTGTTGCAACATTTTAAATTATTTGCAACACAGCAAGATAATCCCATCCCTCTGCCCCATGGGATCTAAGCCCCCTCTCAATTAGAGGTGGAGTGGGCATCACCATCCCAGAATCCTCAGGATTGGGGAATGAACCATGGATTAGAGTGGACTTACTGTTATTCTACTATAGACTTATTGTGAGTCTAGCAATGGAAGAGTTTATATCATTGATGTGGAGGCAGTGGCCACTGGAGGTGCTGAAGTCAGGGAGAGGGAAAAACAGGTGAAATATGGGGGTGTTTTCGGGACTTTGGAATTGTCCTGAATGACATTGCAATGACAGATACAGGCCGTTATTTATCTTGTCATAACTTAAAATTGTGCAGGAGAGAGTGTAAACTACAATGTAAACTATAATCCACGCTTAGTGGAAATGCTCCAAAATGTGTGTTCATCAATTGTAACAAATGTACCACACTAATGAAGGATGTTGTTAATGTGGGAAAATGTGGGAGAGGTCAGGAGAGGGGCATATTGGAATCCCCTATATTTTTTAGGTAACATTTATGTAATCTAAGTATCTTTTTTAAAAAAAATAAAAAAGTATATTTTTAAAAATTTATTTGCAATATTTTAAAATTTAAAAGTTGTACATAAAAATCAGAATTTCCCTCTTCTCTTAAATACTCAGCCACAGTGATCCCACATACTTTGATGCCAAGAATCTGACCGAGCTGAGCCACAGTGTCCCTTGAGAAGGGCCCTCTCTCCTGGCTTGTCTCATTCATTGAGCATCTCAATGAAGCTGGAGCCAGGCACCAGGCTCCCTGGCTCCAGCTTAGCGCTTCAGAAACAAAGGTCGGCACTGTTATTTCCTGGTGGCCCTCCAGGACCCAAAGCTTGGATGCTCCCTGAGGAATGGAAGGAAACACACCTCTCATTTTGTGTGCATGATTATTTTATTACTACAACTATGGTTTTTAAAAATATGTAATAATTTCTCAACCTTGTTAGCCTATTATGAAATTAACAGAAACCCCAATTTGTACTCTTTTAAGCAGATAATGTGAACTTACTAAGATGTAGGGATATCTCTGAGAACTCAGGGGTGAAAACACATGTAAGTCCCAGGAAGGGACCTGAATGGCACCTAGAAAGTCTGGATTATCTTTCTATCTCTGATCTCTATTCCAGTGTGTCTGCTTCACTCTTTCTCTGATTCCCCAGAAAATCCTCTTCTGCTTCTTGGTGAAAGATCCCCCCATGTCACAACTACCAGGGGTATATGTTAAATATACAGGCACCCCAAGAGAATAGCTCTCTCTCACTGGGTCACAGTTAACAATCCCCAGAGAAGAACTCTGATGGGCCCATTGTAAACCAGTCTCCTGTGGCCACGGGAGGGGTCACCTGCTAAAAACGGCTGCCAAGTTATGGGGGTGTGGTTGCTGAGGATAGACTGTATGAATGGGGCAGACACTCTGTAGGTGTCCACTGTGGGTGACACTGGAGCAAGCAGAGAATAAAGGCATCCCCCCCACCCCCACCCGTAGTCCCCACAGCACACGCGCCAAGGGTGAGAAGCCATTGCTATTGAAACCACCTTGGTCTGAGAATCTGGCACAGAAAATGGCACCACGAGCAAGCCATGAAAAATTCATTAAACGCCTGCCTCTCTGTGAGGGAAGCAGTGCCAAACCTCATTCATGCTCATCATTAATTCAGACCCAGGCTGGACTCTTTGGCTCAGAGCTTTCAGTTTAAAATAAATGAGCTTGGATGCACGGTCGGCCCATGGTTGTCTGCAGGTGATCTATGCAGATAGCGACTTCTTTCTGGCAAACCCTCCTTTCAAAGTTATTGCCAGTTAACAGATTCTACGCAGCCCTAACTACCCCTTGGAGGACATTTGGGGCTCTGGATTTGCAGTTAGCACCTTTCTCTGCTTAATTACAGCTTTATTGATATCTCAGCACCCTCTGTTTACTTTGCCTGCTGAGACGCTTCCTGAAAGCCAAAGCCACCTGCCTGGCTCTAGGGAAGGTTAGAGATGCAGAATTTTCATCAAGCAGAGAATAAGCTGTCTACCCCCAGGGAGGAGTAGCTGGGAGGAACTGGGCGAGCACCAGGTGGGAAAATTGGCTCTCTGGTTCCCTGCCTCTCCGGAATCAGGTTTTCAGTGAGGGGCTTTATTTATTCTTAGAATAAAAACAATGGCTCGCATTATTGAGCTCTTACTATGCACCTGTCACTTTGTGTGGGGGCCAGCCTCCAAGATGGCCCCTAGAGATCCTTGTCTCCTGATACTCATGCCCTAGTGTATCCCTTCCCACGCTGAACCGGAGCCAACCTGTGTAACCAAGAGAATTCTGCAGAAGGAATGATGTGGAACTTCTGAGGCCAGGCCATAAAAGGCATTGCAGCTTCTGCCTTGGCCTCTCAGATTGCTTGCTCTGGGTAGGGAGGCAGCCGCCATGTTGTGAGGACACTCAAGCGGCCATCTGGAAAGGTCCATATGAGGCCGTCATCCAGCATCCAATACCTACTTGCCAGCCATGTAAGTGGAATTGGGTACTCCAGCCCTAGTGAAGCCTTTAAACGTTTCCAGCTTCCAATCTTCAAGTGTACCAGATGCAATCCCAGACATCATGGAGCAGAGGAACTGTTCCTCATCTGAATTCCTTATCCACAGGAACTGTGAGCTGTAATAAATGGTTATTGTTGTTTTAAACCACTAAGTTTTGGGGTGATTTTTTTACATAGTAATAGAAACGCTCTGCCTTGTGTTTTACTGTATCATGTCATTTAATCCTCACAACAACCTGCACAACAGATGCCATTTGATCACAGATGAGGAAACTGTGGCACAGAAAATTCTGTTACCTGGGCAAGTCACATAAGCTAATATGGCGCCCCATTGATGTCCCCTCAGTACTCCCCTCCCAGACCTTGCCGTGTCTTACTGAAAATACTACAAACTCTCCATCTGAAAGTTTTCTCTCCATCCCCACATGGGCCAGAATCGCCTGGCCTGGGAGTTCTGTTCCCTGGAGCAGCCCTCAGCCAATAGCGGATATGAGTTAAAGGACAAACACCCCAGCTTTCTTGCTTTTCGGGCAGAATCACTGAGTCACATTTTACATTGTCTCCCAGGGTTCCCAGTGGGATGGAGCCTTGGTTACCCACTATGGTGACCTGACCCATAGCACACCTATTTCAGCTTTCTTCCCTTCCCAATTTCACTTCCCCACTCACAAATAATGACTTTGGGGATCATTTTCCAAATGAACTACTTATACTCAAATCCTTGTCTCAGGGTCAGCTTCTGGAGAGACTCTAGGACAGCTAGGAAATGACATAGCTGGGGTTTGAGCAAGGTGCTAATTCCCAAAACAGCACTCTGAACCTTGAAACCCTTGAGTCCTACACAAGTCAAACTCTTCTACTTCAGAGATTCTCATTTTCTCATTTTGGGCCTCTCATTAGGCCCAAAACCTAATAAGATTTTGGAATTATCAGCCATTTGGGATTAGCCACATTTCTGACTTCTCCATTCATGCGAATCAGTGAGAATGCACAAAGTAAATATGAAGCAGGGGAATATTATTCAATGTTGGTTTGTGTTTTCCTCATTAGTATCAGAAGGCCAGCCTTGTACTTGAACTCTAGCTTCATATTTTCAGGGCCAAAGAGATGGAGTGAGCTCAGAAAATAGAGCAGGTCTCTCTGAGTTTCAGCCAGGGATTCCTCCTGTCTTGGAAGGTTGTGAGCTGGAGCAGGCCATAGCCCTGGAGAGCAGCGAGGAGCAGTTGCCACATCAGTCAACTGGAACAGAACTACGCAGGCTCATTTTTCTCCATCTCGTTTGCTCTTTTGAAAGCACAAGTGCCTTTGGCAGCCTTAGCAGGGTTGACCAGGAAGCCAGAGGCTCTGGAAAAACCCGCCTGGCTCTGGAGAAAGCCCTTGTACCCCCTGGCCTCCTACCCACCTGCTTTCCCTAGATGAGCTCAGACCTCACCCTCCTAATATGGGAACAGTCTTGCTTCTCAGAGACACCACCACCTGTCTGCCTGTACCTCCTCTTGCCAGCTAGACTCAGAGGAATGAAGCCTTCTGCCTGGCACCTGTCTCCTAATGCCACTTCCAGAACCTACCTGGAAGATGCCTTTCTCTTTTTCTTAAAATTGGGAAGAAGTGAGTGGAAAGGAAAGTAAGAGTAGAAGAGGAAGCTATCTAATGGAACCTTCATCTAACTTAGCGTTTCCCATGCCATCTTCCACAGGTCTCTAGGACCTGGAGAGATGGTGATAGGTGCCCAATAGCCAAATAAATTTGAGAAACACTGTGCACAAGTCCTCCTCTTAAAGATTAGCAATGCACATCAGTCTAGTAAAGGCTCAGGTCCTGGAGTAAAGTAACAAATTTTAGCCCAGTATTTTGCAAAAAAAAACGTATTATTGTACACATCACTCCCTTTAAAAGAAAACAAACAGGACACCTGTTAACGTCTCTTAGTGCTCTTATGTTCCATTTAACAGTTTGGCAGTCATTTCCCTAAATATTATAGCCATCAGCTGGCACAGGATTTTTCTGACACCCATTCACACTGGGCATCCTATGTTTGTGAGAAACTAAAACATACAAATCTGCTGTCCTTGAGTGCCTGCCGACCTTCCCAGATTGCTGAGACTAAATGAGCACACGAGGGTTGGGTAAATCATAAAGCCTTACAGATGTCTGCTATTATTACTTGCTTGTAAACTCTCAATTGTTTCATTTATAAGGAATTGCTACTTAAGGAAACTTCTAATAACTGTGGAAGGGTGGGAGCCAGGAAGCAGAAGAGTCTAAGATGCAGAATGTGCCAGACATGTATGAAGGAGTACTTTGCAGAGAAGGAAGCAGAGTAGGGGAGAAGTCAGGCTTCAGTGCATCCCAGTGATGGTTTAGGCTCTGGTGCTCTGGAGCCGGGATGGCCATTCAGAGTAGTCCTTAGGTGTGTGTGTG
>JAQZBX010045336.1:0-21067 GCA_029593785.1 Cabassous unicinctus | reverse complement strand
CTTTCATAATTAATGTGCAAAACTCTTTCTAATGTAGGTTCTCAATAATTTATTTGGTGAATTTCATAACTTCCCCAGAGAATTGGTTTTTGAAAGAAAGTTGGGGACAAAAATAAGTACCATGGGCCTTCCAGTTTTGAATTGAAATCTCAAGGGGTTGAAATTCAGCTATGTCCCTGCTCTCAAATTGAAAAACATTTAGTTACCATTTTTAAATTTTGGCCTTCCCACATAGTAGTACAATATGTATTTTTAATCACCCAAAGAATATAGGAAAAACAGAAATGAGATTATATGCAAAGATGTTCATCGCAGCATTGTTTATAATGGCCTATTTTTATAAAGTATCCAAAGATCCAAAGGAATTCATTAATTAACTTTTGCAATATCTGTAAGATAGAATAGTATATTTTTAAATATTTATTCAAAAGGTATTTAATAAGAAAGAGAATAAAAGAAACAAAACTAATATTAACTATAATTCCAACTTTATAAAAAGCAAGTATATGTAGAAAGTAACAACTAAGGGAAGAGAGTGATCATAAGTATCTGTTAAGATTAAGATATTTTTTAATTTTAAATGCATTTCTGCATTTTATAAAATGTTGAAATGTGCCTATTACTTTAATAATTAAAAAAAAAACAATAATTACTTTTTACTCTATGCTAATACTTTATATAAACCAACACATGTAATCCTCATAACCTCCCTTTGAAACAAGTATCATTATTAACCCATTGTGGAAATGGGGAAAGTGTGTCTTACAGAGCTTAGGTAATTTGCTCAAGTACATGAGGGAGCCAAGACTTGAACCCAGGTTGTCTGGATCTAAGGTCCATGCTTTTGATACACTTTCTAAATAAAATAGACCATCCATGCAGCATATCTGTGATTGCATAGTTCTTTAAACTAAATGCTGTTACCCAAGAGGATAACATGAGCTCAGGCATACCCAGGTATAGGACATCTAAATCTGAATAAAAACGAGCACATTAACATGTTTCTGATGTGAACATTCAGTTTATATATGTTTATATCTATCTATCTATCTATCTATCATCTATCTATCTATTTTATTTGGATTGTAAAATTTTGACTTTCTATTTTCATGCTTACTGGGGGCATGCTATTAAAGACTGGACTCTTGGGACTATGTCAATATATTACCAAATAAAGTGGCGATGGGCTGATTAATGGATCAGTATGGATAGATCAAATATTCCAGATGCCCAAAGAAAACAAATTCTTAGCTAATACCATCAAATTAATTACATAATTATTGAATCTCTACTTTAGCTTGAAATATGTTTGGCCACACACACACACAATTGCCTGCATTAAATCTGTTTGCTCTTATGAAAAGCTTAGTTCTGGGATTCAAAGAATCAAGTTCTAGACTTATAGAAAAGTAGCCGTGAGCCTGCTCACACCCAGTTTTCTCTTGGCAGGGTCTCTTAGAGATCTAAAATTCTAAATCTAATTACATCCCCAAAGAAATTTAATCCACTGTCCAGGCTCTAAGTGAATGGAACAGTCGCAGACCACAATCTTACTTGCTACTTTTCCCCAATCAGTGGCACCCTTCACCTTTTCTCTTTGTCCCACCTTTGATCACCCAAGGCTATGAAGAACTCCTGAGTTCTAAGTGCATTTGGATAATTCTCAGGACATGCTCTTTGACCCAGTCTGTGTCTACCTGCCCAGAGGATGTGTAAGACCAAGGAGCTCAGCTTGCTTTTTTGTCTTCCTTTCATCACTCACAGCTCAGATCATTCCACAGCAGGTTATTGTTCTCACATCTGCACTGCCTAGTCACATTTCTCCCTCCATATTGTCCTCCAGATCTTACCCATTTATATCTCTGCCCCCTATTCTTTCCTCTATGGGAGATAAAAGTAAATATTAAAAGAATAAACGAATTGTGCATGATCCGAGTTAATTCAGTTCTCATCTGTATTAGAAAGAAGGAAAGCCATGGATTTTTAAATTAAATTAATCATAATAAAGGACTGGCTGGTGTCAATAGAATTGAAGTTCTTAAAAGTGCCTGGAAAAAGCCCTTCGTTATCTCCACAAAATTATTTTCCTCCCTCTTCTTTAATTCTTCTGATATTCTTTCAGCATGAAATACATAAGTAATTATATAAACATTTCTTATTACATATGATTTTTGGATGTTGCAGCAGCATCGTTCAGAAATTCAGCTGTCTCATAGCTTGTTGTTGTTGTTCTTGTAGTTTCTAGTTAGCCCTGGAACCTATGCAGCATTTAAGCATTTTTCTATCAGATCCTCTGTTCTCGGTTTCAAAGACACAGTCAAACTCTTTGGGTACTTCCTGAATTTTAACAGTACACTCACTGCTTTGCAGAGGCTCCTTCGGGCTGTTGTAGAGAATGTATGTCTTTACATATTTGCAGATTCATGTGTGAAACTTGAGATTAGCCTTCAGGAGCCTTGTGTTAATTAAAAAAGGGAAATCAATGGTCCTGTGAATCCACCTTTTCCTGGAGTTGATTAAAATTCAAGAAGAAATTAAGACCAAGTTAAACAGAAAAGCTACATGGGTGGGAGAAATATTTATCGTGTATAGTGGCTCCCTTTCAATCACACAAAAAATACATTTTTTTTTTTTTACTGAAGAAAAGAGATATTGAAAATCCAGTGACTGATTTTGCTTCTTGAACCAAATCAAATATTTTCTTGTCAGAACGCTCATAACTGCAGCTCGCAGAGGTCACGGCCTTAACTTTCTCCTTCAGATGGTTTGTGAGTGGAATGTCCTTGCGATTAAGACTTCTTTTGTTTTCCTTGGGAGGGGTTTTGCTTACACTGGCAAGCAGCTGAGACGCACCAAGATTCTCTAGACTCTGTTTATTAGATTTTTATCTTCTTATCAGAGTCTTGCTTCTTAAATCATGTCAGCATTTTACCACTCTTCAGGGATTCCTGGTGTTTTATTGTCTATGAACTGCTTGGGGGGTGGTCAGGGAAGGAGCTAGCCTAACAAATATAACATTTCTATAACAGTAGGAATGGGGAAGGGGCTGCGCTTCTCAAACTATTCCCACTGTCACCAAAGCTTCCTCTCTCTCTGCCCATGAGGCCTCCTGAAAGCCCATTGCCATTTCTTATTTGTCAACTGAGTGACATGGCTTCTCTGTGGACAATCTGCTTTTCAGTCATTTGGAGTGGCTTTTTCAACCCATATGTACTTGTTTACGCCATTTTCAATCATCTGGATAGACCATGGGGTGAGTGGGTAAGCTAAGAATGTTACTGGGTTTTATTCACAAATATAATCTGCACGTAGAGAGCCCATTCTGTCTCCTGGGCCTGTCCTTTCGACCATGTTGCACTGAAACTGTAAAACAGCATCATGCAAGATATGCATGTATAAAGTGTAATCTAAATAAGAAAAAGGTGAGGAAAAGTGGCCTTGCTTTAGCTCAGGGTGGGGTTTTATGGGACAGTGGAGGAAAGTGGCGGGAATCCAGGAAACAGAGAGAAGTGCTCATTGCTGGGAAAGTGAATCATCCCTTTTCCCTTATAGTGGGTAGTCACATGACTCATTATAGTATTATTATTATTTTTTTAAAACAAGCTGATCACTCCAAGTCACATGTGTTTAAATATATATAAGTTTAACCAACAAGGCTAACTAGGAAAAAATATTCTTATTAGAAAAAAGATGCACATTTTTCAATTGACGCCACAAAACAACTTTAACGAACTGTTGCATACTGTTTTTAGAGTTGGTAAAGAATGTAATACTATTGGAAAAAATATTAACTTCTAAAGAAGAATAAGATTTTAAGGCAGCAGCTTATGCTAATATGCAAATTCTCTTGGATATGAATTGATTTTTATTTATTTCTCATAAACTTAAAGAAGGTGAGAATTTGATCTATGTTAGGGGTACCTAGTCACGAAAGAGCATTAACGTGCTTTCCAATGTTCATACATACTCTCAAAAAATATTTAATGAGTAATTAGCTGCATGAAGCCTTGTTCGTCTTGGACTCTGCACTCCACTATGACAGCAAAGCAACTATCAGGTGTGCACAGTATGAGTATGTGTCCTTTTGTCTTACTGCAGCTGCCCTTGAAAATGGAAAGTCTTTTTCCAGTGATGAGTTGCTGTTTTACTCCCACTCTTTACTAAGACCCCAGGGTAAGTTCTGCATCCCCTGGTAAGGGAAGTATGAATTCGATAGAGAATCACGTGTTTGTTTGTTTTCTCTTGTGAATCTTGAATGACATTTTTTTTTTTCTTTCCTTAAGAGCATTATTTCCCCAATTTATTAAAGCAATAAGTTCCCCTGGAAAAGTGCTTAACATAACAGTTTCCTGGCCAGTTTTCTCTCCCAGCTGATAAGATCACAGCCAGGGAGGACCACAAGGCTTGGAAATTTGGGACGAAATACTACCAACATGTTTTTAAAATAAAAATGAATAGTGATGAAAGACGTTTGAAGTTTTTCAGTAAGACATATACATTTTCCAACTGAGTTTCTACTTAATTGTTTTGTTTGGGCTTTTTCCTCTCTCAATCCTCTTCTTGCTGAAACTCAAATTTGAAGAACTCACTGTCTTGACTAACTCATATATTCAGATTTCATTTCCATGATCGAAGGATTTAGAGTTTCCCTTACTTCATCAGCATCATGCTATTTTTCACCTTCATAAATATTACCCTTGACTTTTTCTACTTTTCACAGAAACAAATATAATAATGTAGACGAGCCTAGTCTTGAACAAAATGTAAAACATAATTGCAAATACAATGTAAAACATATGGCAGAACTATTGGTCCTCTTGAAACCTAAGCTTCCAGGGCTTCCTAAAACTAGCAAAACATAACAGTTATCTCTTTGTTGTAATATAATAATAACCATTCCAAGATAGTGTGATTGACAGAAAGTCATTCATTCATTCATCTTTCTTTCATCAACACATACTTATTAGTTACTATGTTCCATACATAGTGTTAGGGGAAGGGAGGATTAAGCATAGCAATTATCTTTATCATGAGCTCCTGCTTGAGTTCCTCTGAGTTTCATTGGAAATGTAAACAAATATTTACCAAACAGCAGATAACTGCTGCTGGTGTCACAAAAAAGAGAGACACTAATTGCCCGGAGAAGATCTAGCCAAGTCCTGAGTTAGCTGAAAGCGTAGGAAGGGGATTTATATTGGGGGAAGAGGGTTATAGTGCAAGCAGTTAGGCAGGGGCATAAAGGAAAGAAAAAGCATGAATCATCCTGGAGAAGACACAGTTCAGAATGGCTAGGGGGGCTGGAAGTGATGTTTAGGGTTAGGATTGGGTTTGACAGGCAAGAGCTCCTGTGCTACACTAAGGGGCTTGTTGGTGTTTATACTGGCCTTAGTTTGCCAGGGCTGTTAGAGAAATAGTACACAATAGATTAACTCAAACAATGGAAATTTATTGTCTCACGATTTTTGGAGGCCGGAAGCCCAACATCAGGATATGGCCAGGACAAGCCAGGGTCTGCAGTGTCTGGTGCTGGCTCCATCTCTGCATCCATCACATGACAATCTGCCTCTTTCTGTCTCCTCCACTGGTTTTCTACTTTCGTGTCCAATTTCCTTTGCTTATAAGGACTTCATCCATATTGGATTAAGGCCAACCCTGATTCAGTTTGGCCTTGTCTTAAATAACAACACCATCAAAAAAGCCCATTTACGAATGGGTTCAAACCCACAGGACTGGAGATTAGGCCTTGAACATGTCTTTCTTGGGGGACAGTATTCAATCCCTAACACCGACCCTTACCGGCTCCCTGATGCAAAGAAATAATTTCCATGCAACATATGCTCAATTAGACTTATTCACCTTAGCTTAAGTAGTATTGGCCTTACTAATTAAAAACTTCCATTATTTGTCATGATTTTGGCGGAAGGAGACATTGCCGTATCAACTCTATCTGTGATGAACAGTTTTGACTACTTTGTCAGTAGACTGCTTTCTACCTATTCTCTAAAAATAAAATATTGAGTACTCCATTTCTATAACAACATATAGGGGATCAAGTAATCCTTAGTTCCTTGACACAGATGCTCTGGCAAAGCTTTAAAATATTCACTTCTTGGAACACTAACTGATTCTATGTGCATGAAAACAAACAACAAGAACAAAACAGTGTGACACAGATAACAGACCACATATGTGTAATTTTCTTCTTCAAGATACGCTGGCAGAGATGAGACCTAACACTGGCAAGGAATAAATAAAGTAGGATCCAGGATGTGTTTATATGTGAAATTCTCTAGCTAACTCTACAAGTATATAAGAATGCTGAGGTTGTTATAGTACTACTTTTAAATCATTAAATTAAAAATGGTCTAGTTAACTTTTGACTTCATTGTCTTAGTAAGATTATCACCAAGAAATATTTAAAATAGAATACCCACTTGTTCTTAGAAATATAACCCAATCCCCCAAAAGTGGGGTATGTTTAAGGTAGTTCAGCCTATGGTACAGTTCTTGTCCCAATTAAGAAACTCACACACAAACACATATAACTTTCTTTGTAAATTAAAAAAAAATTTTTGGAGTTGTAGGTTTACAGAAAAATCATGCATAAAATACATAAAATACAGAGTTCCTGTATACGACCCTATTATTAAAACCATGCATTAGTTTGGTACATTTGTTATAATTTATGAAAGAATATTTTTATTATTGTTCTGTTAACTATAGGCCATTGTATACAACAGGGGTCACTGTGTAATAGAGTCATATTTTTTTTATTCTAGTAACATATACAACCTATAATCTCTCCTTTAAAACACATTGACAAATATAATTCAGTGCTGTTAATTATACTCACAAAGTGGGGCTACCATTAGTGCCTTCCATTACCAAAATTTTCCATTACCCCAAACAGAAACTTTCAACCCATTAAGCATTAACTACCAATCCCCTTCCCCCAACCCAGCCCCTAGTAACTTGTATTCTGGTTTCTGACTTTCTGAATTTATTTGCTTATTCTAATTATTTCATATCAGTGAGATCAAAGAAAATTTGTTCTCTTGTTTCTCGCTCATTTCACTCAATAGGATGTCTTTAAGGTTCATCTATGTTGTCACATGAATAAGAACTTCACTCCTTTTTACTACTGAATAGTATTACATTGTATGCATATACTACATTTGTTTATCCATTCATCAGTTGATGGACACTTGGGTTGCTTCCATCTTTGACAATTGTGAATAATGCCACTATGGACATCAATGTACAAATATCTATTCAAGTCCCTACTTTCAATTATTTGGGGTATATACCTAGTAGTGTGATTGCTGGGACATATGGTAATTCTAAATTTAGTTTTCTGAGGAAATGCCAAAATGTCTTCCACAGTGGCTGTACCATTTTACATTCCCACCAGCAATGAATGAGTTTTCCTATTCCTCCACATCATCTACAACAATTGTAATTTTTGTTTTTTAATAGTAGCAATTCTAGTGAGTATGAAATGGTATCTCACTGTGATTTGTATTTCCCTAATAGTTAATGATATTGAGCATCATTTCATGTGCTTTTTAGCCATTTGTATATCCTCTTCAGAGAAATGTCTACTCAAGTCTTTTGCCCATTTTTTAGTTGGGTTGTTGGTGTTCTTATTGTGGAATTGCAGGATTTCTTTACCTAGTCTGGATATTAAAGCCTTATCAGATATGTGGTTTCCAAATAATTTTCTCCCATTGAGTGCATTGTCTTTCACTTTCACGATAAAGTCCTTTGATGTGCAAAATTGTTGATTTCAATGAGTCCCATTTATCTAATTTCTCTCTGGTTGCTTTTGTTTTGAATATGAAATCTAAGAAACCATTGCCCACCACAAGATCCTGAAGATGCTTCCCTACATTTTCTTCTAGGAGTTTTATAGTGTTAGTTCTTATATTTAGGTTTTTGATCCGGTTTGCGTTAATTTTTTATCTTTAGCATATGGATATCTAGTTCTGCCAGCACCAATTTTTAAAGAGACTGTGCTTTCCCAATTATGTGGACTTGGTAGCCTTGTCAAAAATCATTTGACCATAGATGTCAGGACTGATTTCTGAACTCTCAATTTGTTTCCATTGGTCTATATATCTATCCTTGTGTCTCTACCATGCTGTTTTGACCGCTGCAGATTTCTAGTAAGTTTTAAAGTTGGGAAGTCTTCCAACACTGACTTCTTTTTCAGGATGGTTTTGGCTATTTGGCACCCATTACCCTTCCAAATAAATTTGATGATGGGCTTTTCCTTTTCTGCAAAGTAGCCTGTTGGAGTTTTGATTAGAATTGCATTGAAGATGTAAATCATTTTGAGTAGAATTGATATTTTAAACATATTTAGTCTTCCAAGCCATAAGCATAAAATGTCCTTCCATTTATTTAGATTTTCTTTGATTTCTTTTAGCAAAGTTTTCTAGTTTTCCATGTAAAATTCCCCTTTACATCCATGGTTAACTTTATTCCTAGATATTTGATTCTTTATATTGCTATTATAAATGGAAATATTTTCTTGATTTTCTTCTTAGATTGCTCATTCCTAGTGTATAGAAACACCACTGACTTTTGTGTGTTGATCTTGTACCCCACCATTTTGCTGTGAATGTCTTAATCTTAACCTCATTTTTGAAGGACAATTTTGCTAGATAAACAATTTTTGCCTGGCTAGTTTTCTCTTTCAATATCTTAAAAATATCATATCACTGCTTCTTCCCATCCATGATTTCTGATAAGAAATCATCAGTCTTATTGAGGATTCCTTGTATGTGATGAATTGCTTTTCTCTTGCTGCTATCAGAATTCTCTATCTTTGGCATGTGACATTCTGATTAGTATGTGTCTCAGAGTAAGTCTTTTATAGTTTATTCTGTTTGGAATATGTTGTGTTTCTTAGAAAGATAAATTTATGTATTTCATAAGAGTTGGGAATTTTCAGCCATTATTTTCTCAAATATTCTGTCTGTCCCTTTTCACTTCTCCTCTGGGAAACCCATGATTCATATGTTTGTTGGTTTCATGCTATCACTTATGCCCTGAGACACTGCTCAATTTTTTTCTATTCTTTTCACTATCTGGTCTTCTGGCTGTATGATTTTGATAGTCCTGTCCTCTAGTTCACTAATTCTTTCTTCTGCCTGTTCAAATCTACTGTTGTATGTTTGTACTGTATATTTAATCTGCATTAAAATGTACCTTTCATCCCCATAATTTCCATTGTTTCTTTTTAAACCTGCAAATTGTTCTTTTGGCTCACAACATTGTCCTTTTAATATCCTTTAGCTCTATATTCACCATTAGTTTATTTCTATCCATATTTTACATCATCTCCTTGAATTGATTTAGGAAATTTGTTTGAACTTTTTTGATTAGTTGTTCTAAATTCTGAGTCTCTTCTGTACATTTAATTTGTTTTCTTGGAAAATTCTTTGGAATAAAATGTGATATTATAATAAAATAAATCAAATAAACTTTATTTTTAATGCAATAAGATTTATTAGCCCTATTTAATTACTCTATCAGTTTCCACTTTCCCAGTGGTTTTAATATTTAAATTACATTGTGAATAGGGTGAAATTTTTAGAGATGCTGCAGATCCTTTTTAAACACTAAAACTTATTTCCCTGAAAAATATAGATGTTAAGAGAAAGTGTATCAAATATTATTTAAAACTTGCAAAATTTAGGCTAATACCTGATTCTCATAGCTGGCCTTTAATTCCTAGAAAATGCAAGGTGATTTTATCATTACTTACTAACTTCAAATGATCTGGAATATTGCCAAAACTCTAATAGCATAAATTTAAAGTGAACTATTATTCAATTATTTTTGTATTAAATTTGAAATACAGATATGGGGTGGGTTAATTACCCACTTATTTATAAAACACTGATATTAGAAATTTATTTTTCAGTAATTGGAAAGACAGACATTTATTAAGTGTTTACGGTTCTAGAAAGAACTAGAGCTGCTTTAAATTCTTGGAGGCTGTAACCCAGACCTAAAGAGCTCAGATTCAGAAGTTTAGTTCACAGCTCCAGCACTTACTCTATTACCTTGGGCAATTGATGTAACCAAAATCACATTCTTTTTTATAAAAATGAGAATAATAGTAGCAGTCATTTCATTTGAGCCAGAGAAAGACTGAGGGAGCAATTTGTGCAAAGCCCCCACAGATAACACAGCATGCAGCACATTCCTGGACTTACGAATCCTTCAGTGAGACTGGAGGTTAGGGTGAAGGTGGGAAAAGCAAGAAGTTAAAGCAGGCTATGGCAGTTTGATATTATTGATGAATTTCAAAATGAAATACTGGTTATATTTGTAAACTGGTCTGTTAGAGGTTTCACTTTTACTTGATTAAATAATGATTAAGGCTTTGATTGGGTGACGTCAGGAAGACAGTGAGTCCCTGCCCCCTCGGTGGGTGGGGACTAACAGAGAAACTGCACTGCAGAGAAGGGAGGTTAGAGTTTTGATCCTGGAGCCCAGGAAATAAACACACAGAGAAGCTGATATGTGCGACATGGCAGAGGCCCCAGGAAGAGAGATGAGCCATTTGCCTGATAATCTACAGTTGGCCTTGTAAAGAGAGGAGAGCAGCTGAGCCCAGAGAGAAAAGAGCCCGAAGAGAGATGCGAGACTTATCCCAGCTTGCAGGTGATATTGGGAGAAGCTGGGACCACGGAGCCTTTAGAGGAAGAGGAAGGGAAGCGGATGTAGCTTAAGTGATTGGGCTCCCATCTACCATATAGGAGGTCCAGAGTTTGATTCCCCAGGCCCCCTGGTGAAGGCAAGCTGGCTCACACAGAGTGCTGGCCTGCAAAAGAGTGCTTGCCCACGCAGAGAGCTGGCGCTGCAAGATGACACAACAAAAAGACACAAAGGAGAGACACAGCAGACCAGGGAACTGAGGTGGTGCAAGAGATTGAGTGCCTCTCTCCTACTCTGGAAGGTCCCAGGATCGGTTCCTGGTGCTGCCTAAAGAGCAAACAAGCAGCGAATGGACAGAGAGAGCAGACAGTGAGTGCAAAAACAATGGGGAAAGGGTGGATAAATAAATAAATAAATATTTAAAAAATAAAAAGAGGAAGAGGAAGCCTGAACCCTTGCAGACGTTAGCATCTATCTCGCTCCAACACATGGCAACAGACTTTGGTGAGGGAAGTGACTTATGCTTTATGGCCTTGTCACTGTAAGCTTCTACCCCAAATAAACACCCTTTATAAAAGTCAACAGATTTCTGATATTTGGATCAGCACCCCTTTGGCTGACTAATACACAGGCCATAGGCCAGGGAATACTGGATCTAATGCCTATCCTGTTTGGCTTTATCCTGAGGGCAATAAGGAACCATTGACTGGATGAAGTGATAAAGGAAGGACTTTTTAATTAAATTTTTAACCTCTGGAATTATTCAACACGGCGTTAAAAACTGCTGTGCTTAAATGGCAAATAACTCATTTATCTTCTCCTAGAGCTTCTTGTAATGTGACATCATTTATAAAAGGCACTAGAAATCTTTAAGGAAGCCTCCTCTGATCACCTGGGTGTTGGGAGAGAGACTTCCTATCTCTGGTTTAATGTTTTCCTATGGGAAGAACCTCAGTGGCAAAATCATTAGGTTCTTTCCCTCACTTTTTCCTCTCTATGGGTGGGGCTGCCTTACCTGATGGATAACTTTGGCTGGGGGGACTGGGTTAGCCTGTCTCAGCTGCTTCCCTCCCTGCCTGCTGAGTCTCCACACTCTCTTACTCCTGCAGTTGGCTTAGCAGTGAAAGCCTTGCCCATAGCTAGAGAGCTTCCTTTTTTCCAGATCTGTCTGTCACACGGTGTTGAGTTAATTCAATAGTCCTATATGGGAAAAACCACTTCTCTACCAGACCTAAAACAACATTCTCCAATCCAACCTTAATAAAGCTAATGTGTTGCTCTCCTGTAATATGAGTCCTGATTTTCTCAGTTAACTCAGAATAATTCCCACAAACCCTAACAATGGTTCAAGGAGCAAACCCTGAATCAGGAATTAGGTTTTTAAGGTAGTCAGCCCAGAATGAATATATTTAGTCAGTAGAATAGAACAGCTTTATAGGCTGGTTAGGGAGAACCTAACAGCTGCCTTATATGCTAGACATATTACAGTGTGGTCATGTAATTCTATTTCAGGGTACAAGATAGGATTCATTTTCCATCCAAATCCATGTAATGATGAGCTGTGCTAACATACGGTTCTTTTGAATGTAGGAAAATATTATCTTGTTCTTGCATGTCATTAAAATGCTGTCGATTTGTAACAACAGGATTGTTAAAAGTCCCTGATGTCATCAGTGATTATGCTAGCGTCAGCCAAGGAATCTCTGACAATTTTGGCCATAATGGGCACAGTGTGTTCACTGATGTAGAAAGATATGCTGGGGCTTATGGAATTTTCACTAATATAATTATGTTGTTTGCGAAGCATTAATACCCAGTGGATGAACAAAAGATCATGTTACTTTGCCAAAATCATAATCAACAAATGTAAAAGTTACCACTATTTTGAGACTGTTACCAAAGTCGGTTTGCAACGCATGACATTAGCTCTTAATATCCTCTCAACAATATGGCATTTCACCCATGTAGAAATGCTGTGGACATTTTACAAAGTTATGCTGTAATCATCATAATAAGGAATTTGGGGATCATTTAGAGAATTGGAAAGCACTGAAGGGAGTTTGTTCTGTAGAACTAGTTTAGCCTCATTGTGAGAATAAGTGCACTGAACAAATTATTTCTAGAACAGGATACTTACAAGTTTCTGAACTTATTTAAAGTTGTCACATTGAATTTCTATGCTAAACATCGAAGATCCAAACCAACCAACAAGTTTTGAATGGCTAAGGAAAGTGCATTTTCTAATTCCCTAACCTTACACTGGAGATTCCTGCTTTTTCCACATTAACGGGTTTATATTTCTAAGTGACATAATGAAGCACATTAAATTGTCATTATACTTCTGGCTTCAATCCACCAAATTTGGGGAGAAGAAATTCTGATCTTTTCTTGCTTAGAGATTTCTTTTAAAAATCAACTGGTCCTCTATCAAGAATAACAATAATATGTGTATACATACTTAAAACATATACACACACAAGAAAAGACACATTTTTAAAGAATAAGCCAAAAAGCCCTCTTTTCCCCATCTTCTGTATTCTTTAATTTTGCCATTACAGGGCTATAACACTTCATAATAAAACAATCTTAGACAGCTGCAAAGAATGGAGACACCTACAATAGCATAATACTGTGTTTCAGTAATTCATAAAGGGTATGATTAATTCAATAGTGGCACTACCAAAAGAAAATGAGCAACAATTACTTTTATTGCAAATACAATTGGTTGTCTATCAACCTTGTTAATATTGTTATGATATTATAATAAGAATATTTGATGGGGATGGAATAGTTATGCAGTCAGCTGTACTCTTGCCTTCATTCAAATATAGCTGCTTTCTTTCTCCCATAGAGGTTCTCTATACAAAATGCTTTTGGTATACCTCTTTTGCAAGGCATGGCTTTTCTTACAAATAGAAAGCTTGCTTTCACTCTCAGTTCACACATTTGCCATGGAGCTATATTTTACTCTACATTTCCCAAAAGTCCTTGACACACTCACCTATAAGTTTGTCCATTTGTTCCCTCACCTTAAAACACTCTTCCATCCATTCTCTACCCAATCTCCGTTTGACTAGATAACGCCTACCTTATTTTTAGAGATTAGCTTAGATCTTCCCTTCTTTCTTTTCCGCACACTGCATTAATTTTTCCTCACATATACTCCCATAGCATCACTGTGTGGCACTTATATAGCAATTGTAATTTATTTTTGTTGGGCCCCATACTGCAGTAATGTCTCCTTGGAAGGAGAAAATCCTAACTATAGTTTTTTTTAGCACATGTATCAGATCCTTTCAACCTCGCTTGTGCTCAAAGCCTTTGGCTACTTATTCCCATCTCAACATCACTGGAGAGACCAACTCCTTGAGGGTTTCACCCAACTGTGTGATGACTTCACAGAGGCACAACCCAACAGCACCTCACTTCATACTCATCCTTCTGCAAAGCTTCACTGTTGATAATGAGGCATGTACAACCCAGAAATGCAGGAGGATTAGCACCGTGTGTAGCAAATCTTTGACCAATGGAAGACAGGAATCATTGGATAAATTATTCTTCCTTCCTCCCCCAGACTGGACTGTCTTGAGACACGGTGATGTAAATGGTCTCTTGAAACACAGTTAGGCAAGATCGATTATAATGTGGTAGCTGGCTCAGGAAGACACCTTCATGGAGACTCTTCCATTATTGCTTCCTTACTCTTCTGTTCCCTCACTTCTGCTTTCCTGGGATTCTCTAACACAGCAGTATTACATCAGTGTCTGCCTGAGTCTCTGTTTTGTGGAGGATCCAAACTAAGACAGCCAGTAACTAGTACCGTTATTGCTTGGAAACCTTAAATATTTCTTAAATATTTTCTGCCAGTTCAGAATCTTATATGCACGAGGAAAATAAGTCAGTATCTTAGAGTTAGCGAACATCAAATCTATGATTTTTAGAACTAAATGTTAATCAGGAATAGCAAGGAGCTGAAGATAGTGTTTTTTTCCATTGATAATTTAGAAAAATAAACTACTTGGCCAGTCTGAACTTCTTCTAAAGTTTTCCTCAGTAAAATCAAAGGGCTTGAAGTGGTATTCAGCACACTCCCTGAAGACCACATCTATGAAAGAGAGCAGTTATTGGAAAGAGAAGAGCTGAGAGACACACTACCAGGTTTTGGTCTCATGTCAACTCACTAGCTGCATGACATTGATCAAGTCGACTAAATATTTTGAGATGTGGTATCCTCACCTATAAAGTGAGAAACCAGACTAAATTTGATTCCCAAATTTGATTGTATTGTGCACTTATAAACTGGATCCACTACCCAAATCCCAGGTCAGAGGGTGGGGAAAGGAGAGAAACACTGAATAACAATTTCCAAGGGGACTATTCAGACAAGGGAAGAGTCACAGAACAATACAAATTTGCCTCATCAATCTTGGATCAACACTTAGAAATATCAGACAGGATGATTTTATACGTACCTTTCAGATTCAAAATTTCACAATTCATTGGAGTACTTCAAAAATTCATAGAATATTTTAATTGGAAAGAGTGAATTAATATAAGTAAAAACAATTTAAAGGTTTTATATCAATGAACACAGAACAGATACAATCAAAGTCAATTTTGTAAAGATTAAGAGAATGCAAATCAAGGAAGTCTAGTAGGCCTGTTTCAAATGCATAATACACAACCAAACTCATACACATGCACACACATAAACACAAGTGTTTGTATTCTTACCAAGCCTTTTTTAAGAGGAGAAACAACCCTAGTTCTCAGCTCAAATAGATATCAGGGAAATGCTTTCAGTTGAAGATGAAGGACATGTATGTGTTGTCCCACTAAATCTCCATTCTTTAATAATTATAATTTCTTATTCTTTTCCTGGTTATCTATCACAGATTGTTTGAAGAGCCTAGGTAAGAATCAGAGTCAGGTAATTCAAAGACAAGAGAGAGATTTGTGGATAAAGATGAGGTGAAGAAGAATCTAAGTCAAGATGAAAGACTCACCATAGACTAAAACTACCGTCCTTCTGCTTCAAGTAGATAGAAATGCTAGATAAAATATTTTAATATGCCTAATTTTTAAAAAACATAGTAGGGCTCAACAGCCAGAAAGGAGAATGTTCAGGAGCTGGAAAGCTCATTGGTGAAGAGCACCTGAATCTGTAAGATTCACAATCAGGGAGTAGAGTGTTTATAGACTGGCTGCAGGCCATGTGGTCTAGGGTGCTGATTCCAGGGCATGGGGAATCGGGGTGGCTGGTGAGCCCAAAACCCACAGGTCCACAGGGCAGGGATTCCTATGAAAACTGCTAAGCTAGAAGCTCAGGAGAGATTTGATGCCGAGTCTTAAGTCAGTGTATCTGTGTATCTTTCTGAACACTAGAGGAACAACCTAGTTAGCAGTTGGAATTAGACAAGGTAAAAGTGCCTGAAAAAGAACTTTTTAGGAGTAATATTTCCATAACTTGTTGAGTTGCCCTTTTCTGTTCTTTTATTTTTGTGAATTTGAAATGAAATTGTTAATAAAAAATAGATGATGAGTTTATTCTAATATTTCCAATTCATTTTTTCCAGGGTGAACATGATGTATTTATTGCAGTTAAAAATTTACTGTGGCAACATATATAGAACTCAAAATTTTCCATTTTAATCATTTTTAAATGTACAATTCAGTGGAATTAATTGCATTCACCATGTTGTGCTACCATCACCAGTATCCATTACCAAAACTTTTTTTATCACACCAAACAGAAATCTTGTCCCTATGAAGCAATAATTCCTCTTTCCCTCTCCCCCAGCCCCTGGTAACGACTAACCTATTTTCTGTCTCTATGGGTTTGTCTATACTGAACATTTCATAGAAATGGAATCATACACTGTGTAGCCTTTTATGCCTGACTTATTTCATTTACCAAGATGTCTTCAAGGTCCATCTGTGTTCAAGGACCAGAACTTCATTCCTTTTATAGCTGATATTCTATTGGATGCACAGACCACACTTTGTTTAGCCATTCTTCTGCTGTTTCCCAAATTTTGGCTATTGTGAGTGGTGCTGCTGTGAACATTGACGTACCAGTATCTGCTGGAAACCTGTTTACAACTTTTTGGAGTCCGATTAAAATTCAAGGATTGGTTTGTACTCAACATCTTTGATTTTATATTTGTATCTTTTTTTCTCTCATACTGAAAATCTTGCTTCTTAAGGAATTTTAAAAAATAAAAGTAAATTAAAGTAAATAAAAAAGAGAATTTTTTCTACTTCAGGAAACCCCAGTTTTTGCTCTTAAGGCCTTCAGCTGGTTGCATGAGGCCTACCAACATTATGAAGGGTTTTCTTCTTTACTTAAAGTCAACTGATTAAGTATTTACCACATCTACAAAATACCTTTGCAGCAATGCCTTTCAGCAACACCCAGTGTTTGATTAATAACTATAGCCTAGCCAATTTGACACATAAATCACAAGAGTAGATTAGACTTAGAGAAAAGAAAAATCAGGGAATTGGAAGATAGAAAGATAACACAGAGACACAGAGTGATAGAAAATATGGATGAGGGACTAAGAGACATGAAGGACAGAAACAAGAGCACTAATGCCCATCTGGAGGGCATCCCCAAAGGAGAAACTGGAAAGAATGGTGGAAGGTAAAGGAGATAAGGGATGAGACAATTTCAGAAAAGAGAAAGAATTCAAGTAGTCAAGATTACTGCCAATAATAATTAGTAAACATTTAGTTAGTTCTACACCCAGACATTTTGTAATGACATTTCAAAATCTCAAGGATGAAGATAAAGACAGATTGTATATCAAAGCATTGTAAAGGGAGTTAAAGTCATTGAGTTTCACATTTTAAAAAATAGGAATACAGGGGAAGCCTATGTGGCTCAGAGGTTGAGCTCCAGCTTCCCACATGCAAGGTCCTGGGTTCAATCTCCAACCCTGGTTCCTCAAAAAAAAAAAAAAAAAAAAAAAATGGGAATAGAGCTTCATGCCATTAGAAATTCTGTGGTTTAGTTTAAATCAAGCCCATTACTTAGCTATATGGCCTTAGTCAATTCATTCCCTCACCACCCCCACCCCCACCCCACTGGGAGAGAGATGTTGCCCTTTGTCAAGCCTTTTTTTCCAATATCATCTGAAAATATTCTCTAATATTATTTCCAGCTGAAAAGTCCATGATTTTATAAATTTTTTCTCCCAGTCTTTTCATTGTACTATTTCTGAGGAATCGGAGTTGGAGTGTCGGGATCAAGTATCCTGCAGTTTCGTGATTTCCCTTGATATGCATCCTGCTCAGTTCTCACCCTCAGCCTCCTTGTTTCTCCTCTATTGGATCTTGCAGGTCTGGAGTCTGCCATTCACATGCCCAAAGAGCTCCAGGATCTTTTCTGTGTTTTTGCCTTATGTCTGGGCCACAGGTATAAGAAAGGCACCTTCAATATTCCATAACATGTGTTGGTCTTGAAATCACTTCCAAAGGGTTTGAATCATGGTTTGAACTTGACTTAGTGGATGCAGAGTTCAGAGAATTTCTTGTCTCAGATAAACATTATGAAAGGCCTAAATGCATAGACACACATTTAAAATTCACACTAAAATCAAAATCATTTGGTGTTTGCAGAACTTGGTATGAGTGTAAATGGACGACTCTTAATTTATGGAATTTTTTTCTGCTGAAAGCATGTAAATATTTCTTTAGCTAGTCATGCCAAGGCAATATAAGCAAAATATCCAAAGAATCTCTATTTATACAACTAATGGGAACTTTTGCAATACATTTTTATAATTTTCAATATCTCAATACCTCAAGTGTAATCAGAAGGTATATTTTCCTACGTATTTTGTTATTTCATAGAAAACATCTGAATTTCAGCATTAATGAAAAGCTCATCACGAGTAGGAAATGTCTCACATTTTTTCCTTACCTACACTCTAAACCTCCAGCTTTAATAGAGAAGTAATTTTAAGTAAGTCAAGCTATTGTTTAGCATTATAGAATGAGAGCCATTATAATCTATTTTAAAAAATTGCCAGCTAAATAAATGAGGATGTTCTTAATTAAGATATTGCTGCCAGGAAATTTTAAACTCTTGTATATTATTAAAAGCCATGAAGATTGCAGAACCATACAGTCTCACTCTAGAAAAGTCAGGCAACAGAAAACCAGGTATTTTGGATCCCACTGTTCAAATAGTTGCAGTGAGTCTTAAAACCTCAAAACAAAGCTTTCATAACCTAACTCAGAGTCCTAGGCTTCCTGTTTCCAAAACAGCATGTGTGTAAGGAAAGTGTGAAAATCAGACTTCTCAAAGGTAGTAGACGGTCGATTTGTTTGTTTAAACCTAATTTCTGGGATTAGCTCTACCTCACTTTATGCATTTTGGACTGAAAGTTAGACAAGGGTCAAGCAGGAGATTTCAACACGTCTGATAGAGGTTTGTCCCTCATGAGAAGAGGAAAGCTTTTCACCAGTTGGATCTGATGCCCCATCTTAAACTCTTTGTCCTATTTGTATGTGTAAGGAGGTTCGGGGCAGTTTTAAACCCAATGCACAAGTCCATAACCTTCATCATTATCTAGTTTCAGAAACTATTATCTATCCTCAAAGCTCACTCTTCTAATATGGCCTTTGCATTAGAATTGACCAGGTCAGGCTGGATCAAATTAATGGACTAGAAACAAACTGAAGACTATTAAAAAAACAAAAAAAACAAACAAAAAAAAAAACGGAAATTACCACAGCTAAATATTTGTGGAAGCAAAACAAAAGAATATTCTTAGGTATTTAAATGCTGTATTTACTCGGTATTCTTTTTTTTTTTTTAAGTCTGTAATGATCTTTTTTTCACAGATGACTATTCATTCTCTAAACACGCCACTGTTCATAAAGAGAGTAGATTCCAGTAGTCAAGTGCTTTTATAAATCCCCAAGTAGAGCACTAAAAGTTCCACCTATTTCAATGATATCGTTTATACAACTATATTTTTTTCCAGAGAAAGAAATGATAAAAGTTGTAAATATAGAGAATCCTTGACCCCTTCCTCACACCCTCAACTCTTACAAGGAATTGCAGACACACGAAAGTACTTGCTACACCCCAAGAGGACTGCAGGGAGGGGAAAGGGAGAGGGAGAAGTTCTCTTGCTCCCAACCCCAAACTTTTGCAATGACCTTCTTAACACCCACCTCCAGGTCTTGGTTGGAGACTCTGACAATCCACTATAGTTCTATCATTAACCTTATATCTATATTTCATCTTCTGTTTCATTGTCTGTCTTCCTTGCTATACGATGTGCAACTTCAGTGAAGGGTCTCTGTCCCATTTGCTTCTGTGTCCCCAGCACCAGACTTAGTTCCGTGGATAGAATAGGTGCTCAACAAATGTTTGAGTAAATAAATGAATAGTGAAGTCACACCTACCTAGTGTTATAAGATGCCCCCAGTGGCCTTTATGTCTCTGCCATGCTTATATACACCTAATATTTAGGTTCATGCAAATGAATTTCGTTTGCATTGTTTACTAGACACAACCTTCTGTCTTTAAACTGTTGTGATAGAGCACTCCCTGGTCCTACTTCCATAACTTCTTGTAACTTCCCCTAAGTTATGTAAGACATCTTAAACACTTGGCAGTAAAATATTTATATGGTTCTTTCTACCCTCCATACCATAGCCATAAATGAGAGAGGAAACTACTTTATAAAAATGCACTAATATAACAAATAAGGTCAAATAGCAGCCTGTGGACAAAACAGGTAGTATAAAAAAAGAAAGGGAATAATTTAATTTGTCCAAGCCTCAAAACAGTAAGAAAAAAAGAATAAATATATTTGAATTCCATGACAAGTCAAATGTAATGCAACTATATTATAATTTCATAATTAAAACATTTTCTTTTGCATTGCTTTCTAATTAAATTCCAAAGCCAATCACATTTTAAAATAATCCTGCACCATTGTTCCATAAGTGTGGAGGAATGTACTGGCAAAGAGCTCATAATAGGCTTAACCCCTGCATCCAGTGTTCCATTTTTAAAGTTGAAATGACCATGTATAAAACTGTACATTGCATTTTTCTCATGCACTGTGATTTTATTAGATAATTGTTTCAAATTAACTATGCAATTAAAATTATAGTAGTTAACTCATTCTATTAAAGAGTAGTTACAGAAAAATGACCCAAATGCAGTATGAAACATGGCAAGTATGTTCTTCAGGTTTTTACCTTAGGATACTATCACCATCTCACCTATTTTGTGTCAACAAAATAAGGTTCTTGTCTGGCAGTCATTTCCCATCATTTGAAATAGTACTAATGGTTTTAATGACATTGGGCACAGCTCTTTCATCCTTGAACTTGATTTTACTTTTAAATTTCACATTTTCTCTCCTCA
>JAQZBX010045335.1:0-21080 GCA_029593785.1 Cabassous unicinctus | reverse complement strand
TGACTTTAAAACATACTCAAAGCTACAGTTGTCAAAACTGCAACATATTGACACAGGGACAGACATACTGAAAAATAGAATGGAATTGAGAGTTCTGATATAGATCCTCACATATATGGTCAACTAATATTCAAAAAGGCCATCAAGCCCACTCAACTTGAAGAGAATGGACTCTTCAAAAAATGGTGCTTGGAGAACTGGATATCCAAATCCAAAAGAATGAGAGAGGATCAACACCTCATGCCCTATACAAAATTAACTCAATGTGGAACAAAGATCAAAATATAAGAATTAAGACAATAAAGTTCTTAGAAGATAATGTAAGGAAGCATCTACAAGACCTTGTAGTAAGAAATGGTTTCATAAACTTTACACCCAAAGCACGAGCAACGAAAGAAAAAATAAATAGGAGCTCCTCAAAATTAAAAATTTTTTTTAAAAATTTTGAGATTCAAAGGATTTTGCCAAGGAAGTAAAAAGGTAGCCTAGTCAATGGGAGAAAATATTGGGTAAGCATCTATCTGATAAGGGTCTAATTTCCAGCATATATAAAGAAATCCTACATCTCAAAAAAAAACACACACACAAAAAAAAACAAACAACCCATTTTAAAAATGGGCAAAAGATTGGAATAAACACTTCTCAAAAAAAACCAAAAAACCCAATGACTAAAATGCACATGAAAAGATGACAGCACCACTAGCTATTAGGGAAATGCAAATCAATCTATATTAGGATATCATCTTACATCCATTAAACTGGCAGCTATTTAAAAAAACAGAGCACTACCAGGTGTTGGAGAGGATGTGGGGGAAATGGACCACTTATCCACTGTTGGTGGGATTATAGAATGATACCATCCAGTGTCTAGGACAATTTGGTGGTTTCTCAGGAAGCTAACTTTGAAACTGCCATATGATCCAGCAATCCCACTGCTGGATATTTAACCAGAAGAATTGAAAGAAGGACACAAACAGACATATGCACACCAATGTTCATAGAGGTGGTATTCACTATTGCCAAAAGTTGGAAGCAACCCAAATGCCCATCAACAGATGAATTGATAAACAAAATGTGGTACATATATACAATGGCACATAAGTCAGCTGTAACAAGGAATGCAGTATTAACACATGGGATAACATGTATGAATATTGAAAATCTCATGTTAACTGAAATAATCCAGGCACTGAAGAACAAATATTACATGACTTCACTGATATGACTTAAACAATTTGAGCAAACTCACAGAGCTAAAATATAGAAGATAGGTTTACAGGAGACAGAAAGGGTGTAGAGGGTGGTAGCGCTGATGTCCATAAGGGGAAAATCTATGATAAGGTGGAAGGGAGTGGTTGGACAGTGGATGGGCATGAAAATAGTGGAGTGTTATGATTGGGAACAGCAGTGCTGGTCTGTAAGTGGGAGTAGGATTAAGGGATTTGATTGGGCTATCCATGGAATTGAGGGAAGGGTTGAAGGAAGGAGCAGGTGAACTCTGGGGATTTGCAGGTTTTTGGTTAAAGCTTCAATGTTGAGAATGTTCTTTTGGCAAATATGGCAAGGGAGGGTTACTGGACAGGTGTAGGGTGTTGGGTATGGGGAATATATGGGATAGTACACACCTGGGACATGCTTCTATGTGGAAAATGTAAGTGTTTATCTTGTCGTGGTGTGTTATCTCAGTGGGCAGACACCCACACAATAAACAAGAAAATATTAAATTCCCATTCTGGGGACTCCTGCTATGTTCTCAATTAGAGGAACAAGAAGCTCTCAAGAAAATAGGCAGAGCCAAATAAAAGAAAAAAGGACCAATATGTCAAGCCCTCAATATTATTGCAAGTAATTATGAATATTATTTTTCAAAAATTGAAACTTAATGGTTACTATAGGCTCTGAAGGGAGGGGAAGGGGAGAATAGAATTGATTGAACATGGGGCATTTTTAGGGAATTAGAATTGTTCTGCATGATCTTGCAATAATGGATACAGGCCATTTTAAATATTGTCAAAACCTATACATGTGTTTGTTGCAAAATGTAAACCATCATGTAAACTATTAACCATGGTTAGCAGCAATGCTTCAATATTTGTACATAGATGGTAAAATGTTATTAATAAAGGAGAGTGGAAAAGAGGGAGGGCTTGGGGTATATCGTAATCCCCTCTATTTCTGTTACTTTTCTATAACCTGAAACTTCTTTGGAGATAAAATGGAAAACACTAGGGGGGAATACACTGAATAAATTGTCACTGTACATACAAGATAACAGATCTTATAGTAATGAAAGGCACAATGTCTAAAAAAAATTTGTTATTTTAATTTTTTAATTTTCTGTATTTTATTTGTTACTCTTAAAGCTACTATTATTTCATTTTCTTATTCACTTTATTTGATTATTCTGTTGGCTTCATTTTTGGAGATGTTTTGCATCACAGAAGGGTGATAACTGTGGCAGGGAAGTACACTGGTGCAGGCTGTTGGTGATTGGAGTATATGTGGGGAGGGATGAACCTAGGGCATGCCTCCAAGACAGGGGCTCTTTTTTTTCCCAAGCAGCAAATTTTACTGATATTCCATCACAAATAGTTGAAATACAGCAATCTCTTTACAGGAAGCCAATATCTGAACAATCAATTGTAAAAATGTTTCAAAATACAAAGGAAACCTTCCAAAACTCAAAATGTATTTTATAAGATAAAAGGTTTTAATTTCTAAAATGATGTTATTTACATCAAAAAAAAACTTTCAAAAAGCTATAGCACAATAACCCTGAAGACATAAGACTATGTTCCTTTTCTCAGTGAAGAGTATAGCTAGAACTTCTAGTCTTCTTTGGAAGTGCAGTAATCCTGAAAATATTTAAACTCCAATTCATAAACATTAATCACTGGAAATCCTTTATTTTTGATAGTTACATCCAAAAAAAGAAGTAAAAACCAGTCCTTATGTTTTAACACTCAAGGAAAGATACAAAGCTACTGTTTAACCAAAATGTAATAAATTCAGAAACACAATAAGTCTACTCTAAAGGTATTAATTCTTATAAAACAAGGTAAGCCAAATTTATTTTTCAGATTCTTTTTTGCTCTTCCTAAAATGCTTGATGATAAAAAAAAAAAATAGCGCTAAATACTTCATTACAGTATCACTTTTATGGCTTACTTATATAGTCATTCTCTAAGCATTGTAGTGTCCTAGAAGTTAAAAGTAATTAAACACTGCTGTCATTTAGACAAAAATTAAATATTCAATCATTTCATACAAAACAAAAATGATTACTGAAGAAATAAAATCTATAAATCTATTTAGTTTTCACTAAATAGATTTATTCAAGTCCAGTTTTCTCAGTTGAATATTTATTTAATGAAACTATTTCATCAAATTTTTCTACCAACCTTTGCAAGTTCCAAATAAAATAATTTGCTTACCATGACTCAGCATAAATATCTTCATCTTTTTTTAGAGTTTAGACTAAAACTTACTCCCAAGAAAATTAAGACTACATATCTTCTATTAACAATGCCTGCTATCCACAGCATAATGTAAAAGTCACTTCAAATCCCGTTTTGGAAATGGGCAGGGTATAAAACAAAATGATTTCTTATTCCCTTTCCAAATATGCCCTCATTTTTGTCAGTTAAAAGACAATCTTACATAAGAATATTTCACTTCCATTAGCTAATACAGGGATTATAATTCCATTAGATTGGTTAGTTTATTCAAAAGTAAGATTGTTTTATATTTCCATTAAAGTCTGAATTGTACAGAGATCTAGGATGAACCAATACTTATAGAAGACAATTTTTAAAAAATAATGTATTAAGCAAACTTTGGAACCAATTATAAGCAAATATTATATATACATTTATATACAAAGTTATTCATGGCTTTATTTTCCTCCCATATTTGTTACTGAAGAAAAACAGCTTGTAGTATATATAAATTAGAAAGTCAGTTTAACTGTCCCCTGTACTAAGTTTATATTGAAATATGATCAAAAATTTAAAATTAAAGACTCAGTTCTTTGGACACTTGCATTTGAAATTAAATGGTTACTTTTGAAAGATTCAAACACAAAACTAAAGTGATCAGTAGAGACAGCAGTGCCCTGTGACAGTAGTGAAATGCACAAAGAAATTCTTGTAGATGTGTCTTTTTTGCTCTTCCATCAGTGTACACCATATATGTAGTACATGAAGAGTATAAGTCTGCATGCTACTTACAACAGTATCAACACCTCTAACCAAGCATCTTGCTGCAGAATAGTTATTACCTTTCTAAATTTCACTCACAGTTGAGAACCTTTATTTTGCTTTCACTTGCTGCCATAATCTATTACTAAATATCCTGAAAGGAAAGCTAGAATATCATTTTACAAAGATCCAGTTAACTTCTTAATGCTTGAGAAATAAGAATGTGATTTGTGCCCAAAATGTTTCAAATTATAGTTTGTAACTACAGATTGTTTTAGAACCTCATATCCCATGAATTAAAAGTGGATTAAATAAAAATATTACATTCTATCTCAAAAATTTAACTATCCTAAGAATGTTATCTAGGATCTGAAGACCAAGAGGACACTGCTCACTTCACCCTAGAAACTCATAGTTTTCTCTTGTTCCCAAACCACTTTGAAAGCTACATGCGTTGGGAGAGTCAAAAGAGCAGGGCTGTCCACATCCTTTCTATCTGATGGTAGCCTAAGGGTGAAAATGAGATCACCTTCACAGGAAGGTGTGAATCAATGCTTCCCATCCTCTTGATGGGAATATAGAATGGTGGATGTAGAATGGTGAAGCCTTTGTGAACCTATGTGAAAGACAGTTTGGCAGTTCCTCAGAAAGCTAAATATAGAACTGCTGTATGATCAGGTAATCCCTCTGCTAGGAATATGTTCAGAAGAACTGAAAGCAGGGACATGAACAGGAATTTGCACACCAATGTTCATAGCATCATTATTCACAGTTACCGAAAGACGTAACCAATTGACTTTTGACAAGGTGTAAAAGACATCTCAATTGGGAAAGAATAATCTCTTCTGCAAATGTTGCTGAAAAAACTTGATCTCCATGGGCAAAAAATAGGAGGACCTGTACTTCATGCCATAGCAAATCAAAGTGGAATAAAGACCTTAATATAAAAGCTTGTGCTATCAAACTCCTAGAAGATAATGTAGGGAAGCATCTTTAGTATCTTGTCTTAGTCAACAGTTCCTTAGACATTACACCCAAACCACAAACAAGAAGAGCAAAAATAGAAAATGGGAGATATTCAAAAGTAAAAACTCTTATTGTTCAATGGACTTTATCATGGAAGATAAAAGTCAACCTACATACAAGAGAAAACATTTGGAACCACACATCTGTTAAAGGTTTAACCAGCGTTGTAGAAGTTTTTCAGAAGATGCAAGAAAGGATAAGGGAGTTGAGGATATAATGCAAGGTAGTAGTAATAATGACTAACCAAATAATATAAATTGGGTAAAGAGGTTGAGGGTCAAAAAAGCAATTGCAGAATAAATGGATTGAAGAATCAATAGAGATAGTTCATTACAGGGAGTGAGTTGGTTAAAGCCTGGGATACTTAAATTTAAAATAATGGAATAATTGAAATTACTCAAAATGACAATGTCTAGGTTGGTGGGAGTGAGTGGCTGAAGTAAGATGGAGGAAAGATACATGAAAAAAAAATGGAGTTTAGGGAACAGAGATGATTGGGTTTTGGAAGGATCATTTGAGGCTATTTTGAAATCACCAGGAATAATGGCAGTGGTAGGACTGAAGAAGGTAATGTTGAGCCAGAAGCTAAATCTTTAGAGCAAGGAAAGAAAAAGTCCTGGTGATTAATACATGATAGCAACAGTTAGGGTTAGTAGGAGATAAAATCTCATGATATGTCATTCAAATTGTGTTTTTTAATTTATTTTTTAAATTTTTAGGAAAGATGAGCAAAAATGGTTTGAAAGGATCAATGAAAAGGATACCTATTCCAATCTTGGACACAGCAGTGTGAGGGTTGGGGAAGAAAATAAACACCCTCCATTTGGGAGGGCTGAAGGGGAAGCCTAAGCTCAAGGTAAAACCAGGTTTCAATTGTGGCAAGAAGATAAAATAGATGTTCAGAGAAAAGTTTGAGCATATGAAATTATGCTGCTGATATGGTGTATGAGTTCCACCAAAGGGGAAACATAATTGGGGAGGTGCACATACTTATGAAGATCAGAGTAGGGAATATTTGTCATAATACCTGGGAAGCATGGCTTTCTGGGGGTGACTGACAGAAACTGGGATAAAGGCCTTAATGGGGGGGCTTAATGACTGTGATACTGAGAATAAGAAAGGGTGATTTCTAGAGCTCTCCCTATACTCTTGATGATATGGGTGTGGGTGGGTAGAAAGCATTGAATTTGACCCACTGTACAGCTTCAATTTTAACTTGCTTGGGGCAGGGGTGACTTTAATTTGAGTGTGTGCTCTGTCTTTATCCCTATAGAGGACCTTGAAGATTTCTGACCAAACCAGGTTTTACTATGAAACGAAAGTCCACCCTTCACTTAATATAATTAAGATAACAAGTAAATAATTTCTGATTGAATCCTAAAACATAACAGGTGGAGGTCATATTTCAACAGCTGCCTCCACAACACCTGCAGCAGAATGACATGGGGGTGCTTGTTAAAATTGGATCCCTCATTCCCCAACACACAGTCAGAATCTTTGCAGGTGGAACTCAAGTGGAAACTTTTAAAAGACACTCCTCAGGTGATTTATAGACACATGAAGGATCAAAAAGCACCGATGTAATGGAAAGCATATTAGACTCTTTGAAGATATGAGTTTCAGTCCCAGGTCAGCTTTTGTCTAGCTTTGACGAATCACTTTCTTCTCTTTAGTACTGACGTTCTCAGATTATAAAATGAGTTTTCTGGATTAGATCCTTTTGTCTCTAAAATATTGTAATTCTAAACTGAAGTATACTTTATCTCTTTACTCAAAATACTAATACAGAATTTTAGTTTTATTTTTACCCTTTCAAAAACAGTCATAATCTGCATGCCTTCAAAATATGCAATTGAAATATCTTCTTGACTTAAAATATTTGAGAATGACTGCTATCTGTAGGTGCTGTACACTTGGTAGTACATGTAACTTTGCAGCAACTTTCGAGAGTAGGTACTTTTATTATCTCATTTTACAGATGAAGAAACTGAGAGAGTCTAATGACTCACCTAGGATTATAGAGCTAATAAGCAGCAAACCCACCCAGTTTGGCCTTGCAGATCATGTTCCTAATTTCTACAGCAGCCTTCTTCTAAATCAACGGCTGCCAATGTGTGGCCCCCAGACCACCAGCATGAGTATCACTTGGAAACTTGTAGAAATACTAATTCTCAGGCCCTGTCTCAACCTATTGAGACAGAAACTCCAGAGGCTGGACACAGTCATCAGTGTTTTAACAAGCCCTTCAGTTGTTCCTGATGCTTGCTCAAATTTGAGAACCCTTGCTTTAGAGAATATTGAGGGAATTGATAGTATATATTCTAAAATTTCTTTTTATCTCATAATAAACCATTGCTTTTTATTTATGTAGTTTTATGACTAAAGTTATTATAGAATTTTTGAAACATTACAGTTCATGTGCATTTGTATTAGAATTTGCAGGAATACTGATAGAGTTATGAAAATTCCTCAAAATTTAATATATATTTGAAAAAGCAAAACAAATAACTTTAAGATGATTTAAAGACAAAACTGGCCAATTTATTTTAGCTTCTCTGCAACTGAGCATTGAAAAAATATTGTAGATGATAGTGGGAGAATAAAATTAAAAAGGAAAATAAGCATACACTTAACATCTTTTAAAATTAATTAATAGGTTAGCAGTAAGATGACATCAGTTTAAGTGGATGCTCACCATCTCTCTCACAAAAGACAGCTGAGTGGGGACAAGATCCAGCCTGAGTGAGCTGTTCTGGGAGCCCACGGAGCAGAAGCCTTTGGGGCATCAATCTGGAGGGAACTGGACAGAGACATAGATAATTTTTAGCCCCATGCCTGGAAATCATGGATGGTAAAGCCCCACCCTTAGGGCAAAGGGCCAGAGTAAGCCGGACACCTACTGGCCACCTAGTGAGAGGGAGCATTCTCTGAGAGTGGTAGGGTTCTGGCAAAGGGTGGAGAGGGGTTTCCTTTCTGTGGGTTTGTTTGCCTGGCCCACCTATGAGTTAGGGGAGCCTACCAGGCAGCTTGAGGTGCCATCAGGCAGAGGCAAGAGGCAAATTTGCTGAGGAAGCCTGATTTACCTAACCACCCTGAGATAAGAAACTGGGCCAGAGAGAGGGTGGTGTCAGCCAATTGAATAGTTCTGTGCTGAAAACTACCAAAATTTCAACTCCCCTAAGGGAGCCAGGCAGTAGGAAGCACTAAATAAATTTCCAAGAGCCTATTTAGGGTCCCCTGGGAGGAGGGGATGTTCTAGAAGAGGGTTGAGAATCATTTCTGTGTAGTGAACTCAGTCACCAGGGTACCATTTGAATTTCAAAATGGAACTCAACCTGACCAGGAGAGGGGAGGGGTTATCTATTCCCACAGGCTGTTGAATCGTGCTGCCACAGGAGAGTCAAACTTGCCCAAGGGAAAGTGACTGAATAGCTTTGTGAAGAGCTAACTGAGCCAACTAGAAAGGGTAGCTCAATGGAGGAGTTTCTGCCTTTAATATACAAGGTCCCTAGTTCGATTCCTGGCTCCTCTTAGAGTAATGGTCCACCAGGATATTAAACATTCAGCTGAAATTTTAGGACACGGAAATCATAAACATTATTTTTGTACTAGCTTATTTTGGGCCCCTTATTTTTCCTTTAAAAAAAAGGTTACTTTAAATAATTTAACTTAGTTTACTCACTAAAACCCTCTTCAAAACCTGCAGAGAGAAGGCTTCAGGGTAATTGATTGATGGACACAGGCAGCCTGAGAAGCTCCATAAGGGCCTAAGAAGGAAAGCTGTTCTTCCTTAGTTTTTGTTTGACTGCTTGCTGGCATGTTTGTTTTTTGTTTCCTGTTTTTCTTTCCTCTTTTCTCCCATCCAACCTTTTTTTTTTTAATTAGGTGCTGCTAGCTTGTTTCTTCCTTACTGTGCTTCTTCTTCCTTGATTTCGCATTTTCGATGCATACTGATTTTGTCTACCAATGCTATCGCTTTTCCTTCCTTCATTTTTCTATATTCTGCTTTCGGTTGTGGTTCTTACATTCCACCTTTCTTTATTTATTCCTCAATTTTTCTGGTTTCTATTTTTTTCTAGACTATTCTGTTTTCTTTTTTTATTAAGTTTTTTCTTTCTGTCCTTTCTTTTTTCTTTCTCTCTTTCCTCAACATTCTGGCCTTATAAATCATTCTATATAGTTTTCTCTATTTGGTTTCCCATTTCATTGTAGGTACTCCACTTTTTATTCCTATTACTGTACACTGCTTACATGAGTTAAATATTCATTTTACTAAGTTTTATTTTTCTTTTCTTTCCTCTTCCAACTTTTCTGACCCTAATCTTTTTACTTCAAGGGAATATAGAAAACAGCAAGGAAACAGAACAAGAAGAACAAAGTGTCAAAGAGAAAACTTAACACACACACAAAACCAGCAGCTAAATTAAACTCTAGAGTAGAAAGAGAAGCTAATCAACTAAATAAACCCATCAAGGTAAAAACATGACCAGAGGGAAACAAAATTATTACAAACCATACTAAGAAATAGGCAGACATGGACCAGGTCAATGAACAAACTAAAAACCAGTAAGAGACGCAAAATGTCAAACAACTAATCAAAGCTATCCAAACAAATATCATGGACCAACTTAATGAAGTGAAGGAAGAGATTATGGATATTAAGAAGACACTGAGAGAACATACTGAAGAAATTGTAAACATACATAAAAAGTTAACGGCCATGATGGTGATGAATGGCAGATTCCAAGAAATCAAAAGCACACTGGAAGTATATGACTGCAGATTTGAAGAGGCAGAAGAAGGAATTAGTGATGTGGAAGACAGTACATCTGAAATCAAACAGACAGTAGAACAGATAGATAAAAAGATAGAAAAAATACAGCAGGGACTCAGGGATTTAACTGAAAACACAAAACGTGCAAACATAAGCAGTATAGGCATCCCAGAAGGAGAAGAGAAGGGAAAGGGAACAGAAGGAGTGTTGAAGGAAATAATGGATGAAAACTTCCTGACCCTATTGAAGGAGATGGACTTACATGTCCAGGAAGCACAGTGCACCCAAAACATTATAAATCCCAACAGGCCTACTCCAAGACATATACTTGTCAAAATGTCCAGTGCTCAAGACAAAGAGAAAATACTCAAGGCAGTAAGAGGAAAGAGAACCATCACATAAAAGGGAAGCTCAATAAGATTAAGTGCTGATTTCTTATCTGAAACTATGCAGGCAAGAAGGCAGTGGTATGACATATACAAGGTACTAAAAGAAAAAAATTCCAGCCAAGAATACTCTATCTAGCAAAGCTGGCATTCAAAAGTGATTAGAGACTTTATGTGTGGGGAGGGAGGCAAGATGGCATCAGATTAAGTAGGCTCACACCATCTCTCTTGCAAAAGACAGCTGATTGGGGAAAGGATTCTGCCCAAGTGAGCTGATCTGGGAGCACACAGAATGAGAGACTTTGGGACATCAATCTGGAGGGATATGGACTAGGAAATATATTGCTCAAGATAAAATTGGAAGAAAGGAAAAAGCAAAGAAATAGAACAAGAAGAATACACTGTCAAAGAGAAAACCACACACACACAGAAGCACCAGGTAAATAAAATCTATAGCAGAGAGAGAAGATAATCAACTGAATAAACCCATCAAGATAAAATGATGACCAGAGGGCAAAAAAAATTACAAACCATACTGAGAAACAGGAAGACATGGACCAGTCAAATGAACAAACTAAAAACCAGGAATAGATACAGTACATCAAACAACTAACCAAAGCTGTCCAAACAAATATTATGGACCAACTGAATGAAGTGAAGGAAGAGATTATGGATATTAAGAAGACACTGGGAGAACATACTGAAGAAATTGCAAGCATACATAAAAAGATAACGTATATGATGGTGATGAAAGGCACAATCCAAGAAATAAAAAAGACGCTGTAATCACCTAACAGCAGATTTAAACAGGCAGAAGAACGAATTAGTGATGTGGAAGATAGAACATCTGATATCAAACAGAGTAGTAGAACAGATAGATAAAAAGATAGAAAAAATCCAGCAGGGATTTAGGGATTTAACCGACAACACAAAAAGCACAAACATACACATTATAGGCATCCCAGAGGGAGAAGAGAAGGGAAAGAAAACAGAAGGAGTGCTGAAGGAAATAATGGCTGAAAACTTCCCAACCCTATTGAGGGAGATGAACATACATGTCCAGGAAGCACAGCTCACCCCAAACAGTATAAATCCCAACAGGACTACTCCAAGTCATATATTTGCCAAGATGTCCAATGCTCAAAACAAAGAGAAAAACCTCAAGGCAGCAAGAGAAAAGAGAACCATCACATAAAAGGGAAGCTCAATAAGATTAAGTGCTGATTTCTCATCTGAAACCATGGAGGCATGAAGACAGTGGTATGACATAGCCAAGGTACTAAAAGAGAAAAACTTCCAGCCACGAATTCTCTATCCAGCAAAGCTGGCACTGAAAAATAATGGAGAGTTCAAAATACTCACAGATAAACAGAAATTAAGACATTATGCCAGTAAGAAACCTGCACTTCAAGAAATACTAAAGAAAGTTCTACAGGTTGAAAGGAATAAACAATAAAGAGAGAGTTGGAAGAGAGTGTAAGAACAACTAAAAAGACAAAAAGAAATAAAAACAATATATGACACAAATAAACCCAAAGAAAATATGGTTGATGTAAGAAATTCCTTGAGAGTAATAACACTGAATGTTAATGGATTAAAAAACTCACCAGTCAAGGGACACAGATCAGAAGAATGGATAAGGAAATACAACCTATCTATATGTTGTCTACAAGAAAACCACCTTAGACCCAGGGATTCAAGGAAACTGAAAGTGAATGGCTGGAAAGCAATTTTACAAGCAAACAATAACCAAAAAAGTGTGGGAGTAGCTATCCTAATATTGAACAAAATACACTTTAAATGTAAAACTATTGTAAGAGACAAAGATAGACACTATATATTAGTAAAAAGGGTAATTTTTCAAGAAGACAGAAGAATCATAAACATTTATACAACTAATCAGGGCACCTCAAAATACACGAGGCAAACACTGGCAAAACTAAGTGGAGACATAAATGCCTCTACAATTATAATGAGGGACATTAATACACCAATATCACCATTAGACAAAACATCTAGACAGAGAATCAATAAAGAAACCAAGACTCTGAATGATACTTTAGAGGAGTAGGACCTAATAGACATATACAGAACGCAACACCCAAATACAGTGGGGTATACATTGTTCTCCAGTGCACATATCATACTCCAAGATAGACTACATGCTAGGACACAGAACAATACTCAATGAATTAACAAGGATAGAGATTATACAAAGTAATTCCTATGACCATTATGGAATGAAATTGGAAATCACTAAGAGCCAGAGAACCAGATTAGGCACAAAGATATGGAAGTTAAACATCACACTGTTAGACAAACAGTGGGACAAGGAGAAAATCTCAAAGGAAATCAGTAAATACCTTCAAATGAATGCAAATGAAAATGCAACATATCAAAACCTATGGGATGCAGCAGAAGCTGTACTGAGAAGGAAATTCATAGCCATAAATGCATATATCAAAAAAGAAGAAAGAGCTAAAATAGAAGACGTAACTGCACACCTGGAGGAATTAGAAAAGCAACAAAAAACTAACACCAAAGGAAGTAGAAGGAAGGAAATAACAAAGAGTAGAGCAGAACTAAATGAAATAGAAAATAAGAAAGCACTAGAAAAACTAAAACTAAATCGGGATCTTTGAGAAGATCGGTAAAATTGACAAACTGTTTGCCAGATTGACGAAAAAAAATATAGAGCAGATACAAATACAAAAAAAAAGAAATGAGGAAGGGCACGTCACCACTGACCCCACAAAATTAGAGAGTATCATAAGAGAATACTTTGAAAAATTATATGCCAACAAGAACGACAATTTAGAGGAAATGGACAAATTCCTAGAATGTCACAAGAAGCCTACAATGATGAAAGAAGAAATTGATGAACTCAACAGTCCAATTACAAATAAAGAGATAGACACAGTCAACAAAAACCTCCCAACTAAGAAGAGTCCAGGACCAGAAGTTTTCACAGGGGAATTCTGTGAAACATTCTGGAAAGAATTAACACCAATCCTGCTTAAGCTCTTTCAAAAATTAGAAGTAGAAGGAACATTGCCTAACTCATTCTATGAGGCCAACATTACCCTAATAGCAAAGCCAAACAAAGATGCTTCAAGAAAGGAATATTACAGACCACTCTTTAATGAACCTAGATGCTAAAATCCTCAACAAAATGCTTGCTAATCCTATTAAACAACATATCAAACGAATTATACACCATGACCAAGTGGGTTTCATTCCAGGTATGCAAGGATGGTTCAATATAAGAAAATCAATCAATGAAATACACCACATAAACAGACTGAAAGAAAAAAAAAACATGATCATCTCTATAGATGCAGAAAAAGCATTTTTCAAAATACAGCACCCTTTGCTGATAAAAACACTGCGAAAGATAGGAATAGAAGGAAACTTTCTGAACATAATAAAGGGTATATATGAAAAACCCACAGCTAACATCATCTTCAATGGTGAAATCCTAAAAGCTTTCCCTCTAAGATCGGGAACAAAACGTGGATGTCCACAATCACCGCTTCTATTTAACATTGTCATAGAAGTACTTGCTTAAGCAACTGAGGCAAGAAAAAGATATAAAAGGCATCCAAATTGGAAAGGAAGAAATAAAAATTTCACTATTTGCAGATGACATGATCCTATACATAGAAAGCCCTGAGAAAACTACAAGAAAACTTCTAGAATTATAAAGGATTTCAGTGAAGTCACAGTCTATAAAGTCAATGCTCAAAAATAAGTAGCATTTCTGTACACCAATAATGAGCAATCTGTGGAGGAAAGCATGGGAAAAAATACCATTTACAATAATAAATGAAAGAATCAAGTAACTAGTAATAAATTTAACTAAAGATGTAAAGGACTTATATACAGAAAACTGCACAACACTGTTAAGGAAAATCAAAGAAGCCTTAAATAAATGGAAGAATATTCCCTGTTCATGGATAGGAAGGCTAAACATCACTAAGATGTCTACCCTACCCAAACGAATCTATAGATTTAATGTAGTCCCTATAAAAATCAACACAACATTTTTTAATGAATTGGAAAAACTAACTATAGAATTTATTTGGAATGCTAAGAGGCCCTGAATTGCCAAGGACATATTGAAAGAGAAAAATGGAATTTGAGGTATCACACTACCTGACTTTAAAATATACTACAAAGCTACAGTGGTCAAAACTGCATGGTATTGACACAAAGATAGATATACTGATCAATGTAACCTAATTGAGAGTTCTGATCTTTACCCTCACATATACAGTCATTGATCCTTGACAAGACCACCAAGCCCACTCAGTTGGGAGGTCCAAGGTACTGGGGGAGGGTTGGGAGAGGGACCAGGTGAACACTGGGGATTTTCAAGTATGTGATTGAAAGTACAAAATTGGGAATGCTTTTATGGTAATAGGACAAGGAAGGGCTACTGGTTTAGGGTGTTGGGTTTGGGGGCGGGGCATTTGGGACAGGGTGCACCTGGAGCAGGCTTCTAGAGAGTTTGTGAGTGATAATTCTGTCATAATGTTTTGTATCAGTGGGTGGAGACCCACATAATGAGTGGGAAGGAGTTGGACTCCCATCCTTGGGAGGACTGCTTTTTTCACAAATAGACAGGTGGGAATCTCTCGAGAGTGTGGGCATTTCCTAATAGGGAAGAACAAACCACTGTGTCAAGACCTTAGTCTAGTTGCATGTAACTATGAGCCTTGTCATCCAAGGAGTGAAGCCAGGGGGTCACCGTGGGCCCTGAGGGGAGGGGGAGGGGAGAATAGAATAGATTGAATGGGGCATATTTAGTGGGCAGTGGAAGTGTTCTACATGATGTTACAATGATGGACACAGGATATGGTAAATATAGTCAAAATTTATAAAAGTGTACGGTCTTAAATGTGAACCATGTTGTAAACCATGGACCATGTTTAGTAGCTATGTTTCACTATTTGTATATCTGTTATAATAAAGGTATCATCGACATATAAAAAGGTATTAGTATGGGGGGGGAAACAAGCGGCAGGGTATTGGGTATATGAGAGTCTCTTGTATTCTGTGTGTGACTTTGTTGTGACCTAAAACTTCTTTGAAAACAAAATGAAAAACACTGAGACATTGGGGAATGAGTGGGGAAAGGTGCCACAGTACAGACAGGATACCAGATATTGCAGTGATGAAAGGCAAAATGTCAAAAAAATTTTTTTTTAATATTTTTCCTTTTTTAATATCCCAATCATTTAATTTTATTTTATATTTAGTTTTTTAAATTTTTATGTGTTTTATCTTTTATATTTAAACTTAACATTATTGTTTCATATTCCTATTAACTGTATTTAGCTATGATAATGGCTTAATTTTTGAAGACGCTTTGGTTCACGGAAAGGTTATGACTGGGATGAGGGAAGATCATTGGTGTGGACTGTCAGTGATGGGGGTTGCATGGGAGGAAGTTTCCCTAAGCATACAGATAAGGTATGTAAAAATTTTCAAATGTTCATGGGACATTGTCACAGTGGGTGGAGATTCACACAATTACTGAGAGAATACTGAATTCCAATCCTGAAGGACTCTGCCACATTCTCTAAAGGAGCAGCAACAGTCCCCCAAGTGCAGGGACAGTGACTGGTGAAGGAGGATGATCAACGGTTGGGCCCTTGATATGGATGACTAGGCGAATGAGACTTTGTTCTTGAAATTTAAACTTAGCCTATTGTTATGGGGTGCCTAAGGTTAGCCTCCTGAAAGCCTCCTTGTTGCTCAGTTGTGGCCTCTCTCTAAGCCAATTTCAGCATATGAATACATTATCTTTCCCCCAGTGTGGGACATGACTCCCAGGGATGAGCCTCCCTGGCAACATGGGATTGCTACCAAGCACCAACTAGCAATGCAACTGGAAAAAGACCTTGAATAAAAGGGGGATCAGGTAAAGACAGGTAAGGTTATATGGCTAAGAGACTTCAAAGTGAGTCGGGAGGTCATCCCAGAGCTAACGCTTACGCACATCACAACAGGATCTCATAGACTTCCAAAGTGGATACCACCCCAAATAGTGGGGCTCCAGATGGCTCTGGAGACACTCAGGTCCTATGGTGAGGGTGGATAACTCCAGAGCTTTGTATCTTGCCAACAGGCCCTACTTTGGAGTTTGTGCTCCTGAGAGTGACAGAGTTGGACTCAATTATGTCTTCCCTGCACATGGCTCATCTGTCCCTTCTATTTAAACCTGTACTTGGTGCTGGAGTTTGTAGGTACACATCCAGAGACTCAAGTCTTTGGGCTGTCCATGTGCCAGCTGGGCCCAGAATCTCAGTACAGTTGCAACACCTACTCTACAGCACATTGGACTCACCCAGGGCATGTTTTGGGGAGATGATGATGGACAACAGCCATCCCAGGGAATGGGGAGAGTCTGCAGCTGCAGGCAGGATAACCCCATCCATCTTCCCTATGGGATATAAGCCCCCTCTTATATGGAGGTGGAGTGGACATCACCATCCCAGAATCCTTGGAATTGGGGGAAGAGCTATGGACTAGAGTGGACTTACTGGTATTCTACTATAGACATACTGTGATTCTAGCAATGGAAAAAAATACAGCATTGATATGGAGCCAGTGGCCACTAGAGGCTCTTGGGGCAGGGAATGGGAAAAACAGTTGTAAACGGGGGCTTTTTTGGGACTTGAGAATCACCCTGAGTGATGTTGCAATGACAGATATAAGCCATTTTATATCATCACATAACATGCAGAACTGTGTGGGAAAGAGTGTAGACTACAATGTGAACTATGGTCCATGCTTAATGGCAAAGCCCCAGGATGTGTTTATCAATTACAATGTATGTGCCACACTTATGAAGGATGTTTATGTCGGAGGCTGTGGGAGGTGTGGGGAATGGTGTATATGGGGATCCCTGTACCATTTATGAAACATTTATGTAATCTAAGTATCTTTTAAAAATTAAAAAATAGTTTGGGTTGGGGAGAAAATACACCAAATTAAAATAGTGACTATAGTTAGTAGTAATATATTGACAATGCTCTTGCATAGTTTATAACAAATGTTTCACAACAATGCAAAGTTTTAGGGGATGGACGATATATGAGACCCCTGTATGATGTTATGCATATTTATTTTGTTAAGTTCACAACATTTTATATACATTTGTTTATACATGTTCATGTATGAATGATATACTTTAATAAACAATATATTTAAAAATTAATTAGTAAATTAATTTCAGAGGCTCAGTGCCTCTGAAAAACAAACTTATATTTGAAATATAAGAATTATTACAACAATAAAAAACCCATAAAGTCCATAAAGCCACATATTCTCTAATTCTCATAATTCTCCCTGGGGTCCCATTCTCCTTGTCTTTATCAAATCTGGGAAAATATATGCCTCTGGAGAAATTGGAGATCTTGGCATATTCATATAATACTGAAAGAATAATATTCATATAAATTCAGTTATGCATTTTGAAAATGAAATGCTTTGAGACTAGTGGACTTTGCAAGGCAGCTTTTGTTATTACTTTCCTGGGTTATGATATTTAAATACTTTTTTCATCCATCTTTTATATATAGTATGGGCTCATAGGGCAATATCATAAGAAGCATTTCATTAGCAGATTGTTTCCCTCAAATTAAGGCATGTTGTCCTCAACTTGAAGCATGGCTCATGGGTATTGTTTTTCATCTGTGTGGAAGTTGATTTTATGAATTCCAAAATGAGAAATATTATGTTTGTGGACTAAATCCATTCCTTTGGGAGGGAGGCCCTTTCAATTGGCCTATGTCAGTGAGGCATAACTATTGAAGATTTTCTTGGCTTTTTAAGCAATTAGAGCCAATTGAAAGATTTTATATCTCATCTTAAGCTTTTCTATAGTTTTTTTAAATATTTCAAGTTGTAAATGTAACTGATAGTAAAAGGATGAGTTTTTAAGAAGTTCTTTTCACATCCTCATATATATGCAGACAGTTGCATTATCTAATATCAGAGAAACAGCTCTAGATGCCAGAAGGCTAGTTATGGGTTTTACTCATAATTACCTCATGACCTGATCAATACTTCTTGACTAAAGTCTTTGAACTATCTTTCCATATCACTAAAATTCCTAGTTTTTAAAAATTCAATTTAATTTGACTAATGAGTTTTGTGGGTCAATGATGCTGTGGTACTGGGACAACCCTGGAGATAACATGCTGCCAAGACACAATCTTCAGCATCAAGGAACTCACAGCTTGGTGGATTAGATGGAGATTTACCACAAGGAGAGGAAGTCAGAGCTGTGGAGTTTGTTAAGTATGAGGAGCCATGGGAGCCCATCTTGGGTGAGTAGGGCACACTCCAGGAGAAAGTTACGTTTCAACTGAAACTTACTACTTAAGGAGATGATAGTTATGTAAAAGATGAGGACAAAGAAGACTTCAGGTCAGGGGTCCAACATATGCAGAGAAATGAAGGAGAGTGATTCAGTCCAAGGATTCACAATTGTTTAGTATGACTAGAGGAGTATATTCTTATAGAAGAATAAGGAATAAAATGGCAGGAATGTTGCTAATTGTGGAGAATACCATAAGCTATTTTTGTGTTCCTTTTCCTTATTCAGAGGCCTAACAGATCCAATGTAAGATTTTAAACAGGCCTGGGGAAAATCTGAAGACAAGAGGTAAGTTAGAAGAAGATTGTGGGATTCTGGCAGTGTAGGGATCTCCAGGGCTCAGTCCTTTCACCAAAACAGCTATTGAACTAGCAGGATCTATCTGAATCAACTATTTTCTGATGTTTAGTTGAACACTGAGCAAAATTCAGGTACATGAGGGAGGAAGATGTTGGTAAATTATGATAAATACTGCTGAATTGCACCCTCCCTGTAGTGGGTACCATTCCCCATCCCCCAGCCTTGTCCAGGGCAGCATGGGGATGGATGCTCAGGCCCCTGGTGCATACTTGTGTGCATATATGTTAGTACCTATATATCAGTGGAAGTCTTTGGAATTAGACAGGGAACTTGCCTCAGGCTCACCATCCCAGAATTTTTTTGAGGGCAGAGCTGGAAGAGTGTGAGAAACAATTAAATTGAAGCAGCCTGAGATAAAGACCTACCTGAATTAAGTCACACAAGGGAACACAAGGAGGAGATGAGTATTTCAAAGGGCATAGAGGGGGCCTTCATTCAACTTCCTGTAACTGTAAACAAAGGAATTCTGAAGCCACTAGCCAACAAAATCCCAGGAAAATAAATGGCTCTGTAGCTCCACACAGGGTCATATAAGACAGAGAGGATCCGGCATTTCTATTTGCCATGGTTTATCTTCTTGAATGGAGAGCTAAGTTCTGAAGGAGACCACCAGCCTATGCAGAGACAATTTTCTAAGGCAAAGAAATGGGTTTTTCATTTGGGTTTTTTTCTTTACATTAGCTTGTGGCATTTTAAAAAATTCTGTCATATTACTAGCAGTATACAAACTTAAGGAACAGATAGTAGGGAAACTAAATTCCAGAATTTTATAAATAATAAAATGTACAGTTTTGCAGGAAAAGATTACTAGATAAACAAAGAAACAGGAACTGTTGGCACATCCAAAGAAATAAAAATAAAAATACAGAAACTATCAATGAAGTTGGAGGTCACATACTTCCTGTTCTTAAATTTATTACAATGCTACAGTAATCAAAAAAGCATGGACAATCAAAAGCACAAACAATCAAAAGCACAAGGGCAGAAATATTGACCAATGAAATAAAAGTGAGAGTACAGAAATGATTCCTCACATAAAACTGCTTTTGGAATATAGTAGAAAGACTGTTGGGAATGAATAGTCTCTTCACCAAATGGTCTTGGGAAAGGTGGATATCAATACACAAAAAAATGTAAGCAGAATCCTACCTCACACTGTATAGAAAAAAAGAACTCAAAATGGATCAAGATCTAATATAAGAGCCAGTAAAATGAAACTCCTGGAAGAAAATATAGGGAAACACCTTCAGGACCTTTTGTTAAGCCATGATTACCTAGAATTCACACCCAAACTCAAGCAACTAAATTAAAAATAGGTATATCAGACCTCATCAAAAGGAAAAAATTGAAAAATGAAAGAAATATATGTTATCCTAGTGCTTAGAAAATATTTACAAGAAATGATATATCTGCATGAAGTAAAATATTAAAAGACAATATAAAATTATATATAGGATTACCAAAATGGATCATAATACTAAGCAGCTTGAAGGTTTTCTGTTTATGTATATTGTTTCATCTATTTCATTTATCTTCAATTTAAAACTTATTTTTGTTTTTATTATACAACAGGATTTGGCAAAATGTGGTCCTTTGGCCCATTGCAGATATTTTTAAGTTTGTATGTGTTTGCATGGCCTGCAACAGAACTACAGCCAACCACAGCTGGTAGCCTTGGACATGAAGTCAGGGAATCCCCCCACCTCTGCTTTCTACTCAGTAGCCAGCACCTGATCCAGCCATGGGCTCTACCTCACCTCTGGCCAGTACCATGGACCTCACGAAAAATACAACAAAATTCTTACAATAATCTTATGAATTCTAATCCAATATTATGTTAACAGATAATACATGATGGTGAGTGGATTTATCCCTCACAATCAAGGTTGTTTTAAATTAAGAAAACAAATCAACATAAAATATCACATTAATAAACTAAATAATAC
>JAQZBX010045334.1:0-21078 GCA_029593785.1 Cabassous unicinctus | reverse complement strand
AAAGAAAGAAAGAAAGAAACAGATACCTAGAATATACAAAAAGAATTTCCAAAATTCTCAAAACTCGACCATGAAAAAATCAATCCTATTAGAAAATAGGCACAATATGAACAAACTTTTCATTATAGTAGATATATCGATGGGAAATAAGTACATGAAGAGATGCTTGATATAATTAGCCATCAGGGAAATGTAAAATAGACCATTATTATATATAACTATACACTATTAAAACAACTAAAATATAAAGTGCCAATACCAAATGCTGGAAAGAATGCAGAGAAACTGACTCTCTCGTATATTTCTTGAGGGAATATAAAATGGTAGTCACTCTGAAAACTAGTTAGCAGTTTCTTAAAAAACTAAATATATACATATCATACAACCCAGCAAGTGCACTCCTGCACATTAATCATCTAGAAATGAAATCTCAGGCCCAAACTAAAGTATCAGTTTGTCCTTGAAAAGGTTAATCAAACTGATAAACCTCTAGCTAGGCTAACCAAGCCTAAAATAGAGAAGATACAAATTACCAATACCATGAGTGGAAGATGAACATCACTACTGGTTCCACAGAGAGTAAAAGGATAATCAAAGAAGGCTATGAACAACCCTAAGTCCAATAATTTTATAATTTAAATATAATGGCTCAAAACTCCTTGAGAGATGAAAACTATCAAAACTGACACAAGAACAAATAGATAATCAGAGTAGCCCTGTAGCCTTTAAAATTTTGAATCAATAATAACATTCCAAAAAATAAAGGACTGGATTCAGATGGTTCACTGGCAATTTCTACCAAACATTCAAGGAAAATTGAAAAAATTCTCCACAATCTCTTTCAGAAAACAAAGCAGAGGGAACATTTCCTAGCTCACTCTATGAGGCCAACATTTTCCTAATACTAAAACCAGATAAAGAAATTAAAAGGGTGGATAACTACATACCAATATGTCTCATGAACGTAAAACGAAAATTTTGTACCATTGTGTGGGAATGTCCGGTTGACTAGGGGCCTCCTGGAAGGAAAATTCACATAACAGCCCATACTTCACATACCTGTCATGATCCCTCCCCTTAATCTTTATTATTGTGTATTTTGTGGAAAAGAAGCATGGGCATATATCAATTAAAAAAACAAAAAACAAATCAAAGATTGTAAAAGCTACACAATGAGAGTCCAGCCCTTGTTCTTTCAGTTCTACCCCTTGCCAGACACCAACTTACCAATTTCTCGCATCTCCTTGCATGAATAGGCCAGCCAGGTAAAAGCATACATGTCTGTGCCTAATTGTACAGCCTATTTTTTGTGCGTTTAAATTTGTTTGCCTAAGTTTCGCACTCTGGCGAAAGGCAGCGAGTCTAGAAACTCCTGTGCCAAGTTGGTCACAAGCCCGGGGACATGGGCGCCCTCCTTCCCCAGGGCCTGCTCCCCTTCTTTCCAGAGGAAGCAGATGTCTGTCTTTCCTCCCGGTGCTGGCCATCTGCTCTTAAGGTCTGGACGTGCCTGTCTCATGGTTCCAGCAGGGTCCGCAGGGAAACCTTCCCGGACAGTGGGGTGTTTGGCAGCCTAGCCCCAGCCCCACCCAGTTCTCTGAAGAAAGGCTCCCGCCCTCACCCCCACCCTCGCCCCACCGCCTGCGCGGTGTCACGCACCCGGTGCCGCAGTGTCAGTGAGCAAGACTGAGAGCCAGTCTTCTTCATGCCTTGGTGTTGCAGAGTGAGCCGCCGCCCTCTGGTCTCCCGGATGAGCCACCCCTGCATCCCCGACGCCCCGCTGTGAGCCCCCAGCCCCCAACCCACCCCAGATCCCACCCTCACCCCCACTTCCACGGCCCGGTGCCTCCTCCATCCTCATCCTTGATGCTTCCCCAGCGCCGCCCTGCCTGAGCCGTCCCCGACTTCCCCATCCCCAGCCCCATCGCCATCCTTCCCTCCACCCGGGCAAGGTTGGGCCCTTTCCAAGCTGAGGCCGCGGGGCTCCTAAAGGTGTGGGCGATACGGCAGCGGGGGTCGATTCGTAGCTAAATCAAGAGAATAAGTCGGGCCCTTATGGCTCCCCCAGGAACACCAACTTCAATTTCTTCAGAAGATCCCAAAATCTTCCCCTGCAGACATGGTGCTGGGAGCCCAGCGGGGAGAGGAGCAGGAGGAGGAAGCGAAGGGGCGAAGGGAGAGAAGGAGGGCGAGGGGAGGGTGCCGGGGGTGCGGGAGCCAGAGGGTGGAGGGCTGGCTACCCGCGGCCCTGACTCCCCAGATGTGTCCCCGCACCAACCTGGACCTGCAGCTGCGTGTCCAGAGACATCGGAGGAGGAGGAGGAAGGGGAGGGGTGGGGGAGGGGGGACTGGTCTGCAGACAAAGGAGCTTGCTGCGGTGTCAGGGACGTGTTCTGGATGCCAGGGGCGTGGCCCCGACTACCTGGCCAGGGCATAGCTGGGCGCAGGAACTCGAGCGGGGCAGAGGAGCGCTCTCCCAAGTCACGCGAGTATACCCTCCTCACACCTCTTCTGTTTTGTTATTTTATTTTATTCATTTATTATTTTGAATTAAGCAAACTTTTATGGAGGCATAAATTGTGGTCGAGACATACATTTCCACTGATTTAAGTCCAACACCATGAAAATATAATTTATGGGCACCAAAAATTCCTCTCCTCTAGCACACTAAGATCTAGATTACTATCTAATCTACAGCAATTGTTTCACTTAATCTGCAAAAAGTTTATTAAGTCTAATTTTACAGATAGGGTACCCCAGGCAAAAAAGGTAGAGTGCCTTGTCTTAGGCCACACAGTAGGCAGGTAATGGAACCAGTATTCAAAAGACAGACAGCCTGGCACGAGATTCTGACCTCTCTGAGCTAATGGAAAATGGCTTTTTAAAAATATATATAGAATAAGAAATAAGAGGTATTCTCATTTTTTCTATTGCAAGTGACCATCTCTATTTTGTTTCTGCATCTAACTTTTGAATATTTCTTGTAAATCTAAGCACTTGTAGAGAAAGGATACATCTACACAACACTTTGTTAAAATCTAGCCATTCCCTATAAATGGATATTGTTTTCATAATCAATTATCTTTAAAAGCATTTTCAATTATATATTTAAAATATATTTCATTTCAGGATTACCTTATTTTTTATTTATACATATTTGTTTGTGTAATTTTAAAATTTCTGTTTCTTATAAAAATTTGTATTGAATTTTATTTAGCTCTTATAATTTATATTTGTGATTGATTTCAGAGTTTCAATTTTCTTTTTATTTAGTTTCAAGTCAATATATTTGCATACATATTGGGTGTTTCATTTATTTTTTAATTTTCTTATATTTTAATATGATTCATTATAATTTCAGAGCTGGAAATGGCAATTAGATCATGCAAAAGATGGTAATTACTATTGCATCTGCAGAGTGAGAACACATTCTAACAGTTTCTCTTTTCTCTCCAGTTCTCTTGTGTCTATCATTAGAATGGAGGGTATCACTTTTCTCCTACCAAGTCCAGGTTAATTCTCATCTTGGTATCAGTTTCTCTGACTCACACACATGCACATACCTCTTTAACAAATAAAAAAGCAAAGGTTCTGGGTCATATCTACTCAACACACAAGGTCACCTCTCTTGTCCAAACCAGGGGAAAAGGAAGGAAAAAATGGAAAAGAGAGAGTGTGAGACCAAGAAGCTGAGGCCCAGAGCTGCTTGTTAGTTTCCTCTAGATCTAAAATGATTTCTGGCAGAATAAAGTTTGGGTGTGTCCCTTGCCACCTCCAGTGGCCTTGCTTTTGTCCCATATTTCTCGAGAGATATGCCCCAAGAAGTGCAAGTCCTTTGAGATGATCTGTGAGCTGGGCATGACCAAAGCTAATGACCAGCCCTCTGAAAAAGACTCTTAAGTGTTGATGGTAAAAAATCTTCTGGCATGAGAAAGTAGTAGGTGTCAAGGATGAAGGAATCCTATTTCAAAACTGCCTTGACTCTCTTCATTTTTTTTAATTTCAAAATTTTAAAGAACAATCCTGCATACCATACAATGCTCTTCACTTTTAATCTATCAATGGGCCATTCAAAAATCTCATACAGAGAAGATAATGTCACCATTTTAATCAAGAGATTTAATGAGCACAAGCCACCCACAGGTGAGAAGGGGTAAAAAGTTGACTAAGCATAGACCTCACCCTTGAGATGCTTAAAATTCACTTAGGGCTTTTGTACCTAAAAGTTTAATACACTCCATGTGGGTGGAAGAGAGTGGGCATTGCTGCTAAACAGAGAAGGCCACTGAATGTTCTTGACTTATAATCAGGAAAGGACATGAAAACAGTGACAGGACACCCCTCACTCACCACCAACAGGTCAGACACCTGGGAGTCATCCTTGTCCTCCTGCTCCTGCACCCCACACACTTTTTCTACAGAGCAGGCAAGGAAAATGGACACAGTTTCTGGGGAAGGTGGGCTCCTTGTAAAAGCTACTTCTCATACTCAGAGGAAGACAGAAGCATGTCAGCCTATTGCCTCTAGAAACACATACTCCCAGAAGTCACCTCTGATACCTGCCCCTCAAAGCTGGGCAGGACACCCCTTATATGCTTTTACAGCTGGACCTTTTGGTCCAGTGATCAAGGCAGGAATTCAATAGTCACATTCAAAGATTTGATTAATAAATAATCAGATGATGGAGGGAGAAAGGGAGAGAGAGGGGAGAGGGGGAGGAAGAGGAGGATGCATGGACAACTGATGAACAACCTAAGGGAGGCTGCCTGCCAGTCAATGGGCTGCACAGCTCCAGGAGACACTATCCAAATTGCCACTGGGTGGAACCTCATGTCAGTGACAGGGTAGGGAAAGTAGCTGGTCAGGGGAAGAAGCTGGACTGCTGACTTTGGCCTGAGGAAGCAGACAGCACTTTTGTTATGTCCATCCCGTCTCCCTGCCTCACCTGGAGGAGTCTCAGGGAAGGGGAGAACAGAATAGAACAGAGCACAGTAGGCACATCCTTCTCCTCCCTCTTCTTTATACACATGGATGTGCCTAGTGAAGCCCTAATCACCAAAGATATGATGAGGGAGTGGCCTTTAGTGCTGAGAAGGCAGATGATGTCCAGCAGACCCACCCTCCTTCCTCAGACTCTTGCCCATGCCTGTCTCTTCTGGATACCACTGAAGCCCCAGTGGGGACAGTTATGCACATCTCTCTCCTCCCTCCCCCCACTGACACCTGCATAAGGATGTGCTTTGCAGGCCCAGGGAGCCTCTGGAGCAGGAGCAGCACTGCACTGCCTCCTGCTGACAGGAATTTCCTCAGCCTGGCTCATCAGTGCCTTCCCCACAATCCCACCCTGTGCCAGGCTGTCAACACCAGCCAACCTCTAGTCCATGGACCAAGGGACAGTAGTCACTCTGTTGCTGGGAGTGGGATGATCTCTCACCACCCATGATGTTTGTTCCAGCATCAAGGACTTCCCACTGAAACCAGTTCCCTGGAATCTTTGCAGGCCTGATGCCCACTGAGGTTTCTGGCCCAGGGTACCCTCCTCATCACCCAGCTCCAGCCTGGGCACTTGTCTTCTGAATTCAGCTGCCCTTACCTACTGGTGTAGACAGATTCTGCCACTATGCCAGGCACAGGAAACGAGAGGAGACCACAACTCCCAGCCCCTTCAGTTGGCCAATGTCTGTGGGACTCAGCTCCTACAGCCAGGCCCATGCTGCTTTAGAATGCTTCATGAAGCTCAGCTGGCCTAACTTCTCCACATAAAAAGGGTGAGGAACCTCCAAGGTCATACAAGGACACACTGCTGTGCTCTTCCAGCTCCAAATCCACCCCAGATCCCACACTTATCCCCATTTCCATGGTCCCATCACATCTATCCTCACCCTTGGTCTCTCCCTAGTGTGGCCCTGCCTGAGCCATTCCCAACCTCTCCATCCCCATTCTTATCCCTCCCTCCACCTGGACATGGGAGAGCAGTTGAGCCCTGAATCTCAGCAGAGTTGCAATACCTACTCTCCAGTTTGTTGGACTCACCCAGGAAAACTAACAAGAAGATGATAATGAACAATGCCCATCCCACAGAAGAGAGAGGGTCTGCAACTGCAAACAAGATAGTTCTATCCATCTGCCTCATGGAACCTAATATTAGGCCCATCTCAATTAAAAACAGAGTGGAACACAGCATTGGATTAGGCACATAAAGCTCAGCTTTCACAAAAACAATGGAGAAATAGCCAAAACCTGCCTGAGGGACCTGTCTTGGGGGTCAACAGAACAAGACAGGACTTCACAACTCCCAGGAGGGTGAGAGACAGATGAAGAAGCAAAAACAACAAACTGAGTTACTAAACCTCCTAGCTTCTGGGAAGGGCTCCCCTCCCCCACCCATGAAGTATTTAGTGAGGGTAAAACTCCTGGCTCATTTCAGCTGACTGAAAGGAGAGGAGACATCTTCCTCCCTGCCAGCTGTTACAAGGGAAAAGGGAGATGGAGTTGGGGGAATTTCTTCAGTGAATTCAGCCAGCAGGGCCTGCTTTGAATCTCAGCTCTGGCCAGACAAAAACAAAGGAAAACAGAGAGAGATACACCTCCATGGACTGGTGTGCCAACATGTGCCATCTACTGGTTGGTCTGGAAATTACATGGGCAAAAACTTCTTTTAGAGCTCTCTTTACCCCACCCCTGGGAGAAAGTCTGTCCCATTAGTGAGTCCCTGGCATGATTTTGGTAACTTAAGCTGGGAAATTTTAAGGTAGGATAAATTGAACCAAATATCAAAAATCTGTGAAACAATAATAATAGACAAGAGAGAGAAATTGGCCATCAGAGTAAATTCACCAACATATCAGTTGCCAAACATCGGCAAAAAATTACAAACCATACTAGCAGACAGAAAAAGATAGTCCAGCCAAAGGAACAAACCAAATATCTTGAAGAGATTAAGGATTTAAGACAATTAATCAATGATGAAATGACACAAATCTACTAAATCATTTTAAAGAACTGAAAGAAAATATGACCAAAGAAATAAAGGGTATTAAGAAGACACTGGGTGAGCAAAAAGAACAATTTGAAAGTCTGCAAATAAAAGAAACAGACTTTATGGGAATGAAAGACATGATGTATGAGATTAAAAATATATTAGAGGCATATAAGAGCAGATTTGAACTGCTTGAAGACAGTATTAGTGATTTTGAAGATAGGACATCTGAACTGGAAAAGACAGGACAACAGAAAAGAGAAGAGAATGGGGAAAAATGAAATACGGTCTCAGGGAATAGAATGGCAATGTGAAATGCAAAACTAATGCATTATTGGCTTCCCAGAAGGAGAAGAAAATGGAAAAACAGCAGAAAGAATATCTGAGGAAATAATGATTGAAAACTTCCCTACTCTTATAAGAGACAGAAATATCAATATCCAAGAAAGACAATGCATCCCAAACAGAATAAACATGTACAGACCTACCCCAAGACACCAACTATTCAGAATGACACATATCAGAGATAAAGAGAAAATTTTGAAAGCAGCAAGAGAAAAACATAGCATCCAATACAAAGGAAATTCAATAATATTAAGTGCCAACCTCTCATCAGAAATCATAGAGGAGAGAAGAATGTCATATAATGTATTTAATGTATTGAAATAGAAAATCTGCCAGCCAAGAATTCTGTATCCTGCAAAGCTGTCCTTCAAAAATGAAGGGAAGTTCAAAGTCTTCACAGACAAACAAAAAATGATAGAATATGTTACCAAAAGAACAGAATTACAAGAGATACTAAAGGGAGTCCTGCAGCCTGAAAGGAAAAAAACAAGGGCAAGAGACTGGGAGAAGAGTGTAGAAATGAAGAATATTAGAAAGGGTAAAAAGATAGACTATAGTATGATATGACAACAGAAAGCCAAAGGTCAAAATGGATGAAGCAAGTAATGCCTTTACAGTTATAGCTTTTAATGTTAATGGCTTGAACTCCACAATCATGAGACACAGACTGATAGAATGTATTAAAAAATATGAGCCATCTATACGTTGTCTACAAGAGACTCACCTCAGATGTAAGGACACAATCAGGTTAAAAGTGAAAGGTTGGAAAAAGATATTCCATGCAAATAGTAACAAAAGAAGAGCTGGAGTAGCAATACTAATATCAGACAAAATGGATTTTAAATGCAAAACTGTTATTTATTAATATATAAGGAAGAAGATCATTATATATTAATAAAAGGAGCAATTTAACAAGAAGAAATAACTATTCTAGATATTTATGCACCTAACCTCAGTGCCCCAAGGTACATGAGGCACACACTGGCAAAGCTGAAGGGAGAAACTGACGTCTTTACAATAATAGATGGAGACTTCAATACACCACTTCCAGTATTGGATAGAGCAAGTGGACAGAGGATAAATAAAGAAACAGAGAAATTGAATAATATGATGAATAAACTAGACCTAACAGGCATACATAGATCACTGCACCCCAAAACAGCAGGATATATGTTCTTTTCAAGTGCTCAAGGATCCTTCTCCAAGATAGGCCATATGTTGGGTCACAAGATAAGTCTCAATAAATTTTAAAAGATTGGAATTATACAAAACACTTTCTCTGGTCATAACGGAATGAAACAGGAGATCAATAATGGACAGAAAAAGGGAAAATTCATAAATATATGAGGATTAAACAGCACACTCTTAAACAGTGAGTCAAAGAAGAAATTGCAAGAGAATTCAGCAAATATCTTGAGATGAGAGAAAATGAGCACAAACATATCAAAACCTATGGGACACTGCAAAGGTAGTGCTGAGAGGGAAATTAATAGTACTCAATGCTTACATTAAAAAAGAAGAAAGAGCTGAAATTGATGACCTAACTGCACACCTGGAAAAACTAAATAAAGAGCAGTAAATGAATCCCAAACCAAACTGAAGGAAAGAAACATTAAAGATCACAGGAAAATCAATGAAATCGAGAACAAAAAACAATAGAGTCAACAAAATCAAAAGTTGGTTATTTGAGAAGATCAACAAAATTGACAAAATTGACAAAATTAGCTATATTGACAAAGAAATAAAGAGAGAAGACACAAGTAAATAAAATCATAAATGTGAGGCAGGATAGTACCACTGACCCCAGAGAAATAAGAGAGACCATAAGAGAATAGAATGAACAACTGTATGTCAAAAAACTATAAAATTGTGGATGAGATGGACAAATTCCTGGAAACACATGAACAACCTACAGTGACTTTATAAGAGCTAGAAGACCTCAACAAATCAATCAAAAGTGAAGAGATTGAAAGAGTCATCAAAAACCTCCCAAAGATGAAAAGATCAGGACCAGATGGCTTCACAGATGAATTCTACCAGTCATTCAAAGATGAACTAATACCAATCTTGCCCAAGCTCTTCCAAAAAATTGAACTGGAAAGAATACTACCAAACTCATTCTATGAAGCCAATATCATCCTAATACCAAAACCAGATAAAGATATTACTGAAAAAGAAAATTACAGACCAATATCTCTAATGAATATACATGCAAAAATCCTCAGTAAAATATTTGCAAACAAAATCCAAAAGCACATTAAAAGAATTTTATTTCATGATCAAGTGGGATTTTCCCCAGGTATGCAAAGGTGGTTCAACATTAAAAATCAATTAGTGTAATAAATTGCTTTGAAAATTTGAAGAAGAAAAATCACATGCTCCTCTCAATTGATGAAGAAAGTGGATTTGGTGAAATACTGCATGTTTTCTTGATAAAAACTCTCAAAAAGATAGGAATAGAAAGAAACTTTCTCAATTTGGTAAAGTGCATATATTTGGAAATCACATATCTGATAAAGGTTTAATATCCATGATATATATGGAAATCATACAAATCAACAATAAAAACTCAAAGTATTTGATTAAAAAATGGGCAAAAGACTTGAAAAGGAAACTGTCCAAAGAAGAAATACAAATGGTGAAGAAACACATGAAAAAAAAATTTTCAGTATCACTAGTGACTAGTGAAATGCAAATCAAAACTACAGTAACATATCATTTCACATCTGTTAGACTACCTGCTATTAAAAAGTAAGAAAATTGTAAATGTTGGAGAAGATGTGGAGAGATAGGAACACTTACTCACTCTTGGTGAGAAGGTAGAATTGTATAGACACTGTGGAAGACTGTTTGCAATTTCTAAGGAAGTTTAATATTGACTGGCAATACAATTGCTATGTATATACCCAGAAGAACTGAGAGCAGTGACATGAATAGACATCTACACACCGGTGTTCATAGCAGTGTTATTCACAGTAGCCAAAAGTTGGAAACAACCCAATTTTGGAGTATACACACAATGGAATATTATGCAATGGTAAGAAGAAATGAAGTCATGAAACATATGACAACATGGATGAACATGGAGGACATTATGTCTAGTGAAGCAAACCAGACACAAAAGGACAAATACTGTATGATTGTCCTATTATGAACTAAATATAGTATGCAAAGTATAAATATATTATGTGAAATATGAATAGGGTAGAATTGCATAAATAAGACCATTTTCTTTGAAGCTAAAGAAGTGTAAGTTAATACTACAAAATGCTAATATTAGACAAAAAAACCCACATTATACTAAGTGAAGGAGACCAGACACAGAGTACTAAATATTGTATTATTCCATTTATATAAAATGTAAGGATAAATCAATTTATAAAGATGAAAAGATAACAGTGGTTATGTAGGTCTGAGGAATGAATGCTAAAGGGAGTGGAGTCTTTCTTTTTGATGCAATGAAATTGTTCTAAAATTTTTAAGATGATGAATGTAAAACAATGTGATTATACTAAAAACTATTGATTAAGTGCTTTAGACAAAATAGCCAGAAACATAAGTTATATAGAGTGGGGGAAGCATAGAGAGATTGAGAGGTGAGGAATTTTCTTCTTTGTCTGTTTTTGTTTATTATTATTACTGAAATAATGAAAATGCTCTAATAATTATTGAAATGACAAATGCACAACTATGCAATAATAGCAAGTAACATTAATTGTACACTTTGGATGAATTTTATGTTTATTAATATGTTTGAATAAAATTCATTTGTTTAAAAAAAAGAAGCAATGAGCATCAAGAATCCCAAATCCTCAAGATTGGAGAATGAACAATTGACTAAAATAGACTTATTATTATTCTATTATAAGCATAATTTTTCTATTAATGGAAGAAGTTTTATCATTGATATAAAGGGAGTGGCCACCAGAGGTTCTGAGGGGAGGGAGAGGGAAGAATAGGTGTAATGTGGGGACATTTTTGAAACATTGGAATTGCCCTGCATGATATTGCAATGATGTATACAGGCCATTATATATTTTATCATAACCTACAAAACTCTTTGGAATAGAGTGTAAACTATAATCCACAGTTAGTAGCAATGCTCTAAAATATGTTCATCAATTCTAACAAATGTACCAGAATAATGAAGGATATTGTTAATGTGGAAAAGTGTGTGAGGGGGAGGGAGAGGGAGAGGGGCATATGGGAATCTCCTATATTCTTTATGAGATATTTATATAATCTACAATTTCTTGTAAAATAAAAATTAAAAATCCATTTTTCAAAGAAAAAATGAAGGTTTAATTAGTCATTCTTTACCTATCTTCTATTTAATGTTTAGAAAGAACACAAAGAAATTATTGGTCACAGAGTATCTATGGACTAAACAAAGGGAAGTGAAATGTAAGAACAACAAGCACTGGTATACAAAGGACATTACTCCCAGGGAAGAGCCTTCCTGGTACTGAGGGATTACTACCAAGCACCAAATAGCAATGCAACTGGAAAAAGACCTGAAATGAAAGGGGGGAAAGGTAAAGACAAATGAGTTTATATGGCTAAGTGACTTCAAAGTGAGTCAGGAGGTCATCCCAGAGGTAACACTTATGCACATCTCAGCAGGATCTCATAGAGAGCCAAGCTGGGTAGTACCACAAATAGTGGGACTCCTGAGTCCTCTCAAGACACCCAGGTTCTATGGTCAGGACAGATAGCTCTGGAGCTTGGTGCTTTGCCAGTGTGCCCTAGTTTAGAGTTTGTGCTCCTGAGAGTGATAGAGTTGGGCTCAATTATGGCTTCCCTACACAAGGTGCATCTGTCCCCTCTATTTAACCTATACTTTGTGCTGGAGTTTGTAGTTGTACATCCAAGAGACTGGAATCTTTGGGCTGTCCATGTGCCACCTGGGCCCAGACCCTCAGTGGAGTTACAACACCTACTCTCCACTTCATTGGACTCACCCAGGACAACTAACAAGGAGGTGAGGATTGACAACCACCATATCAAGGAAAGCAGAGAGCCTACAACTGAAAGCAAGAAAGTTCCATCCATCATCTGTATAAAATCAAGCCCTCCCTCAATTAGAGATGGAGTGGACATCACCATCCCAGAATCCTCAGGATTGGGGAATGAACTATGGACTCAAGTGAACTTACTGGCATTCTACTATAGACATATTGTGATTCTATTAATGGAAGAAATTACAGCATCGATGTTGAGGCAGTGGCCACTGGAGGCTCTAGGGGCAGGAAGGGGGATAAACAGTTATAATACAGGGGATTTTGGGGACTTTGGAATCATCTTCAATGACATTACAATGACAGACATAGGTCATTTTATAGCATCTCATAACATGCAGAACTGTGTGGGAGAGAGTGTAGACTACAATGTGAACTATGGTTCATGCTCAGTGGCAATGCCCCCAGGATGCATTTATCAATTGCAATGAAGGTGCCACACTAATGGAGGATGTTGTTTATGTGCGAGGCTATGGGAGGTGTGGAGAGGGGGCATATGGAAATTTCTATATTTTTTGTGTAGCATTTTTGTAATCTATCTTTTAAAGAATAAAAAAATTAAAGAAAAAAGAATATCTGTGTGTTTCAGGTGGTGCTTGACATTGTAGTTCAAATGAGCTGCAAAAGGTCACATTGGGACCTAAGTCAAAGACAAAAATAATGGCATAATGAGACAGGGGCATTGACCTCACTTCCCTCTATAAGTGAAATAAATGCATCTCTGAATCTCCCTGACATTGCACCAGGGACTGAAATGAAGGAGAACTCAGGCAAGGGCAATACAAGTCTTCAGGGAAATAGGCTCAAGGGAGAGGAAGCACCAGACCTGACAGGAAACAGTTGCCCACCCAATACCTGCTCTTTGGCTGAGTCCTGTCTTGTTGGTCCTGAGCTTCCCCTGCAGCCCATCTCCCTCCAGCAGGGGAGGATTTTGTCTGGGCTTTCACTGCCTTCTCCTCACTGTTTCTTACACGATAATAAGTGGTCATGTCCTCTGCTGTTATGAAGCTCAGCTGTAGATAGTACTCATTCTTGGACATGTCAGCAGTGATGGAGATGTGGCATTGGAAAGCTGGGTTATAGCTTGTTCTTCCTGTCCAGTACCCCATCCACTCCAGCCCTTTCCGAGAATGCTGGTGGATCCAATGCCAGTAGTAACTGCTGGTGACAGAGCCCCCAGAGACAGAGCCGGTGAAGGACAGGGTCTGCAAGGGCTTCAACAGACTGGGATATGACTCCTTCAGCATGAGTTCAGAGAGGACACCTGAGGAAAAGGAGAGTCATTGTGAGTCTGTACTACCCCACAATCAAGCCCCTGTGAACACCTGGATCTCCAAGACCCTCACCCAGGGGAGATGCCAGCAGGCAGAGGAGGAGCCCTAGCATCTGCATGGCCATCTCAAGGATGAACACCCACCACACAGGCCCAACCTGTGATGGGGATTTCTTCTGTGGGACCCCAAGGTGATTTGCATGTGGGGTCCCTGTGGGTACTAGAGGCTGAGCTAGTGGCAGTCACTGGGTTTCCTAGTGACCTGGTGCTGGATGGAAAAGAACTGCATATCTTGTGTTCCAGCCAGGGCTATGCTGTCCTCTAGACCTGTGACTCTGGGGGGGGGGTTCTGCAGATTAAGCATAGAGAGCTGCACCCCCATAGAGCTTTGTGAAGGCTACAGGATGCAGATTCTGCAGAGCACAAAGACTGTGTCTGGCTCAGTCAGCATCACCAATTAACCTAATTTTGTAAGGTCTCCAATTACCAAAAGGAATTATGTTAGGAGCCATATCTCAGTCTGGATATAAGGAAATGAACTCATCTATCAAACCCTTAGAAGGATTCCTGCCATTAAAAAAAAACAGTTATAACTGAGAAGAGCCCAATTGAAAGCTTAGGAGGGGAGAGAAGGGTAGAGAGCAGGTCAAAGTGACTCTCAGATTGTAGAAGACAGGTTGCAGCACCTTCAAGGGAAGGCAGGGCCAACCTCATCATCAAGGGGGCAAAGAGCAAGGGTGTGTGAGATGGAGAAAGCCCTAAGCAGAGGGCGCTCTCATCAGAGACCTCACCCTGCCCCACTCTGCCCTCACAGAGTGCCTGCTTTGTCTGCACAGAGCAAGGGCCTCTCACCATTCCCTGGATCCTCAGCCCCAGGTGGAATGGATGGAGGAGCTCTGTTCATATGAGCAGAAGGACTGGACTCTGGTGCTGCTCAGACCCTCCCTGCCCTGCCTTTCCAAGAAGGAGCTGTGACGGGTGGCTGCAGAGCAGATCCCTATCTGTGAATTCAAAGCCTTCATATCCATCCTCAGGACACTGGAGTATCCACAAGACCATATTCCTCAGCAGAGTCAACTCATTTACATAAGCACAGTGGGCAGCTTCTGGATCTGAGAAGCTGGTTAATGTTGCCATCAACTCAGACCCTGAGTCCATGATATCTCCCCCAACACACAAATTATGCATTTGTCATTGCCTCTAAAAATTTATTACCAAGATCCAGGACCCCTAGACTTTCTCCTATGTTTTCTTGTAAATGTTTTATATTTTTCCACATTACATTTAAGTCTATGAATCATTTTGAATTAATATCTGTGAAAAATATGCATCTAGGTTTATTTTTTGCACACAATTGCAAAAATGTTAAAAAGACTATCTTATATCTATTAAATTACTTTTGCAGCTTTCTGAACATCAGTTGACAATATTTGTATTGGTCAATATCTGGGTTTTCCATTCTGTTACATTGATCTCTGTGCCTGTTTTATCACAAATATCAAGTTACCTTGATTCCTGTAGCTTTATATTAAGTTTTTAAATTGAGGTATGAGCCACCCAACTTTACTGTATGTCTTAAGTATTGGGTAGTTATTCTATATCTATTGTCTTTTGATATACCTTTTAAGTTTGTTGGTATCTGCAAAATAGCTTGCTGGGATTTTGCTTGGAATTACAATGAATTTATAGATCACATTGGGAAGAATTGACATTTTAGTAGACTTGAGTCTTCAAATCCATGTGCACAAAACATTTCTAATTTATTCAGATTTTATTGGCCTTCTTCATTGTTTTTGCAGTTTCCTACACATAGGTCGTGCACATGTTTTGCTAGATTTATATCAAAGTTTTGCATTTTTGCTAAATATAATTGCATTTTTTGTTATTTTAAAATTCCAATAGTTCATTGTTGGCATATAGGGAAGAAATCACCTTTTGTATATGAGGCTTTTCCCCCTGCAACCTTCATATATTATTTATTCATCCCAGGAATGTTTTTTTGATTCACAGAGTTTGATACACAGACAATCTTGTTACTCTTGAACAAAAACATTATTTCTTATTCTCTAAAAAGTACACTTTAAAAGAAACTTTTCAAGTCTCTAATGTATATAAGAAGGAGAGACTGTGGGAGAGAAAAAGAAAGTGGAGTTCCAGGAGTGGTTTAATGGATTTTGGAGTGAAAATGTAGAGTGAGCAACCTTGAGAGAAAGGAGGAGGAGACCAGATAGTGGAGTGCTAGATCTTGGGGCCTTGTAGCAAGTTGCTCTTGGAAGGTGGAAGGGTGAGGTCTATCATGGTGCTCATGAGGTCATGAGGACAGTGTGTTGAAGGAGAAATAGTTTCAAGAGGCTCAAAGACAAGTACATGCATATTGAAATCATCATGATTCATGAGAAATCTTATGAGAGGAAGTCACAGAGCACCTGTAGAAGGAATCCAGAAGGATGGCAGTAATTCCAAGGTCAGTAGATAACCATGTAAAAACAGATTATGTATAAAGTAATGTTACAATATGGAGGTGAATGTTGAAGGAGGATAGATGAAATAGTAGGAATTGTCTGAAACTGAGAAGGATTAGCTATTAGGCAAACACTCAGGTCATATGAGAGATATCTGAGAGGAAAAAGGTGCCATTTGAAAACTTTTCAGGGGCATATCCCAGGCAAGAATCAGGTTTCAGTTAGGATATGAAAGCAAAAAGGATGTTCAGAGATGGGCTTGACAATCTAAGGGATTTGCTATTTACTGACTGAAGATTTCAAAAGACACAATGGAAGGAATTTAGAAAGGGGCAGTAGTGAAGGATGGAGCCAGAGAAAGAGCTGTAGTGAGTCCAGTGGGTACAAGAATCCAGGTGTTGAGAGAGTTGACCCAGGATTCCTGAGCTGTTGTGGTGACAAACACAGTCAGGAGTAAAGGTCATTTTGACTGAGCCTCATATTCCCAGAGCAGAGAGGGGTTGGGAGGATGTGAATATTGGGGACAGCAGAGGATGTAGGTTTTTCCAGGGGCATGGAATCAGGGAAGGGAGGTCTGTCAAGTCTGAAGCCTTCCATTTTCCCTGTCATGCTGTTTATGGCCTGCAGGGGTACTCTGACTCTAGGATGGCCTCACTCTGACTTCTCTGCTTATCATATATGTCCAAATAAATAAAAGGAAATTCCTCACCATAACTGGCATGCTAATGATATCTTGACCTGGGTCTCACCATGAGAAGGGTAAAGCTTATTCTCTGATGTAGAATTCCTTAATTGATTTGGAGAAAATGTGGAGAGCTCCTGACTTATACAACCATTCTAGTTTCCCAGTAGTCTATATTTCATTAAACTTAGTTTACTGCCATGCAATTTAAAATTAATGATCAATATTTTAATTTTTCACCTTCCTCTGACCCAGCTTCAGATCTGGCTGGATGATGTCAGTTCCAGCAAGAGGCATCCAGGCTTACCTGGTCATGTGAACTGAAAGACCTGATTGTGAAGTTGAGAGAGTGGAAATAGATTTTTTCACCTAAATATCAACACATTCTCTAATTTAAAAGATACAAAAAAGTAATAAAATTTTCAAAGAGCATGATCATTAAAACAGAAATGTAAAAAAAAGAAATACAAGAAAAAAAGAGGAAAATGTTCAAAAATTAGTAGCTGAAAAATACAAATGAAAATAACAATGAAATACCACTTCCATCAATCAGACTGACAAATGTTAAAAGTCAATATACTTAGTGTTGAAAGGAAAGAGGAAAATTAGTCCTTTCATTTGCCTTTAAAATATTGGTCCCATAAAATACTACAACAGTTCTCTGAGACAAACTTGAAAAATAAGTTAAGCTATTCCACATCTAAGAAGCTATTAGAGATTATTTTATTTGTGCACAACTCTTCAGTTATGAGAACATTTATTATGAAGTTGTTTATAATGACCAAGCTTTTGGAAACAGTCATCAAAGGGTAATGGAATAAAAATACACCCTAGAAACATACTCTATAATAAAACACATTTAGTTTGTTCAATGGAATTTTAGAATGATATTTAATAAGATAGAAAAATAGTCATGATCTTTTAAATTGAAAATAGTAGCTTATAAAAAATATATAATGACATGACAATTCCACTCCTAATTATATACCCAAGAGAAATAATCACTGATATGCACAAAAAATCTTTTCTGTGAATGTTATAGCAAACATTATTTATAATAGCCAAAATGTACAAACTAAATGCCCATCACCTGATGAATGAATAAACAAAATGTGGTAAGACCATACAATGCAATTCAGCAATAAAAAGGATTGATACATGCTCCAATATGGCTCAACCTTGAAAACATGATGGCAAGTAGAAGGCAGCAGTCACAAGGACTACATATTATTTGATTCCATTTATATGAAATGTCCAGAATAGGAAATCTATAGAGAAAGAAAGTAGAATCATGATTACCTAGGGCTGGGGGATGGGGAGAGTTTGGACTGAGTGTTACTGGATACAGGGCTTCTTTTAGGAGGGGGCCAAAATATTCTAAAATTAGATTGTGGTGATGCTTGCAACACCCTGTTAATATACTAAAAAAATGGCTTGTACAGCTTACATGAATGAATTATATGGTATGTAAATTACAACTCAATAAATTTTATAAAATATGTATAAACACACAATATGAACCCATACAAAAATACATGTGTGTATAACTTTAAAGTATTAAAAACATGTTAAATATAGTTGTATTGAGATGGTGAAAATGTAGGTAATATTTAGTTTCATTTTGCTTTTCTGTACATTCTAAATTTTCTACACTGGACATGCACTACTCCATTTCCTTTTTAAAATTTCAAAACTCATGTCTTCTAGCTACTGATCTTTGAGACTCTAATTCCAGGAGTTTGCACACTACCCTTAATTCATATCAGTGAGATCATCCAATATTTGTCCTTTTGCCTCTGGTTTATTTCATGCTGAGATTCTTCTGTATAATAACTGCAATAATGGGCACCTGAAATTACTCATTTGTCAAGTCCTATGGATCTGTACAGCACAAAGTGTAAGCCACAATATAAACTGTAGACTTTGGTTAGTAGCAATGCTTTAATATTAGTTCATCAACTGTAACAAATGTACCATACTAATTTAAGAGGTCCATAGTAGGGGTAAGTATGTGTGTGAGTGAGTGGGGAGTTATATGAGAATTTCCTATACTTTTGTAAATGTAAATTTAAAACTTCTCTAAAAATAAAGTCTAAAAATAAAAATAAAAAATTTTCAATACTAATTCATGAAATCCATAAACAATTTGCAAAGAATGGGAGAGTTATTTTGTTATATTTTTGTTTTATGTTGGTTTGTTTTGCTAGCTCCAGGCCATATTATTGGATGTTTACAAACTTAAGGAAGAGGCAGTTAAGAGACTACCCCAGAGTTCACAAGTGAGGCAAGAGAGCCTGAGCTCCTCCTGAGGCAAAGGTCAGTCTATCAGCAAAGAAACAAGGCACAGACATTCCATGTTCCAAATTTGCTTTTTTAAAAATTTCTCATGACATTTCAGCACCTTCCCTAGAGGTGATAGCTCAGGAAGAACTTCCAGGATTCCTGGCATGTGGCCAGACTCTGACTCCATGTGGCTTCTCCAACCAGTGAGATGTGGGTGGTTTTTCAAGTCCATCAGGTGAGCCAACTTCTCAGAGTCAACCTACTGTGCATTTGGATCATGTACAGCCTTAAAAAACCCTGTCCATGATGAGAAAACAAGATAAGTCTCCTGGATGATGGACCCAGGGCCATGCCAGGGTGTCTCCTCTTTTTGCTCTTTTTCAGTGAAGTCTTGTGGCTCAACATGATGGTGGGCTGCTAAGGTAGGGAACCAATAATACTGAATAGCCTGGGAGAGGAAGGAGATATATATATATACACTTACTCTGGAAAAAGAAAGTGGGGCCTTAAATTTTCAATTCAGATAAAATCATTCTACAATAAAATAATCTGCCCCAATGTTGACTAAGCAACAATGCAAATTCAACATTATTATTATCAATATTATTATTATTATATTTTGCCTGGGCACAGCCAAGACAGACAACTAGTTTCTGAGAATTAATTGTACAGTGTCACAGTGTTAGTTGAATGAAAGTTTTTTCATGCTTCCAGACTAAACCAGAACAAAATGAAGGAAATGACTTTATATGTGTATGAATAAAATATCATATAATGTATAACAGCATTGCAAATACATTTTCTGTGTTTGAAGCTTAAAAACATAATGGAATTGTTTAGAATTGATGTAGTGGAGAATCCCTAGTGTTTCAATGCTTTTAACCTTGAGGGAGAAATGCTATATTATTACAGGGTTCTGTGATTTCCACAAATCTTCCTTGAAACTGAGTCTCTGCTGTGAGTGGGCCATGAGCACCCCCTGCAGCTCAGCACCGTACTGCATGGGGAGGTTTGTGTCTGGGCTCACACTGACTTCCCTTCTCTGTGTGTCTTGCACAGTAGTACACAGCTGTGTCCTCAGCATCATGGAGCTCAGCTACACAGAGAACTGGTTCTTGGATGTGGAGAAGTCAATTCTTTAGGGATGGATTTTAGGCATTGCTACCTTCACAGCATATTGTTGGCAACCACTGCAGCCCCATCCTCAGGGATGACAGATCCAATCCCAGCAGTAACCACTGGTTGTGATGGAGAATCCAGAGACAGAGCAGGTGAGGGACAGCATCTGCAAGGGCTTCACCAGGCCAGGTCCTGATGCCAGCAGCTGCACCTGGGACAGGGCATCTGAGGACAAGGATAACAGTGAGTTCTGTGCTCAGAGACAGCATCCCCATTACCTTCATGTCTGAATCCTGAGACCCTCATATCTGGGAGGTGCCACCAGAAAAAGGAAGAACCACAAAGGTTTCATGTTCCTTTGTAGGAACATGACATCCAGATAATGTTTTCCAGTTTAGGAAGTCCTGGATTTCAGTCCATGTTGCTGTGCTTTCATCACTTGACCAAAGTGGTCATTTGCTTGTGGGAGGAACTTTTGTATTTAAAGGTCAAAGGGACCAGTGGAGTTCCCTGTCTCTGGGGCTCCTTTGGAAGGAGGATGCAGGTTGATCTCTAGGAGAACAGTCCAATTCCTGGGTCCCACTTCACTAAGTAAGGGGATTTCTTTACCCAGGCCATGAAAACTTCCTGAAGGAGCTGGTTAGGGAGGTAGATGCAGCCAAGGAAAAAGGATGTCTTTGGAAATATTGTCAGTGTGCCTCTACTCTAATGGAGATACATAATTATCAAATACTCAACAAAAATACACAACCTGTAATCTGCTCAATAAATTTTCTCATCCATTTATCTCCTTTGTTAGCTGATTTTATTGGATATTCTAAAGTTTGAAGCAGCAGCTAAATGTATGTAACACATTGAATTCAGACAAACTGTATTCAATCCATTATATGTCACAATTCAGAATGACTTTATTTGAATTA
>JAQZBX010045333.1:0-21090 GCA_029593785.1 Cabassous unicinctus | reverse complement strand
CACACACACACACCACTGGGTGCTGATAACCATCTCCTTTTTGCCAGTAGCTCAATCCATTCCGAGGTCTTATAACTCAACAATGTGATCAATGTGTGGGCTTCTCTAAAAAACGTCTGTGACTACTGATTTATCTTATTCATTAAGCGCAGTTACTATTTATCAGAATATGTGCTAGGCACTGAAAGTGCATATCCACTTGTTACCTATGGGGAAACTGAGGCCCACAGAGGAGAAGTGATGTGCCCAAGGTAAGACAGCAATAGGGATACACAGACATGGTCCTTTCTCTAGAGTCAGGAAAAACTGGGTTTGAATCCCAGCTCTGCCATTCACTAGCATTGTGGTCTTTGACTATGTATTTTTAATTTCTAAAAGATTCAGTTTTCTCATCTGTAAAAAATAAAATAAAAAAATATATAATTATGATACCCAGCTATCTGGCACTGTTACCATGAAAGTAACTGAAATAATATGATGTAGTTAGCACAGTTCCTGGCATGTAATAAATATTAAATAAAATAATTACTGCTGTTGTAATTATTTATAATTATATTACTCCCAAGAATTCTATCACGGAGACATAGGTTAGATTTTGTTTTGTTTTGTTTTAATATTTCTTCCCAAGCTCGAGAATCTCTGCTTTGAGCAGTTGGCTTGGTGGAGCTTGCAGCCTAGCCAAGAAGATAAAATCTAATCCCACAGTGGCCCAGATAAGCACAGATTACAAATTACAGTAACTGCTGTCAAGGAAGAGAAGGGGGTGCGGATGGTGAGAAGGCCGAGGGGCTCTAAGCTGAGCTCGGTGGTGGAGGGGGAGGGAGCTTTGAAGACGTTTAAAGAGACTTGAAGGGCAGGTCTTGGGTATTTGGATGAACGTGAGGAGAGTATTTTCCAGGCAAGAGGGAAAACATAAGCACAGATTTTGAGGCTGGATAAAGCCAGACCACTGGGATGTATTTTAAAAGGCTGGTGAGGGAGGGCTGTGGGGAGATGGCAGAGGCAGAAGCTCCAGAAATCAATCCCTCCACCAGACAACTATTCAACAGGCAGTAACTGTCTAAATCAACTTTTTCTGAAACTCTGGAGTCTGGTGGAACACTGTGTAGCATCCAGGGAAGAGCCAAAGGAAGAGGCTGGTCAGGTGCGGTAAATACCTGTGAATTTCACCCTTCTTGCAGTGGCTGCTGTCCCCATCCCCAAAGTCATGATAGGCAGCCATGTGGCCTGCAGCCCGGGCTCCTGGTACAGCTGCTGGTGCCAGGGTGGGCCATCAGGGCCTAATCCTTTAGAACCCAGGAGGCGCAGTCTGATGGCTGGTCACGGCGGGGGACCAGCTATTTCAGGCTGCTGGGAGGCCAGCTCTGAGGGTGGCCATTGTTCTAACCCAGTTCAGGCAAAAGGGGCCAAGGTGTCTTAAAGAGACACTGTCTTTTTATTTCCCTTGTTTCTTTCCATTTCCCATTAGGGAACAAAATTTTTTTATCAAAATCACAAATTGACAGCTCCAGCCCTGAACTATAACAATAACCCGCGCAGTCCCAGAGGAGCGGGAGAACTAGATTTCCAGAGTTATAATAGCATAATACTAAGAATGTCCAGTTCTCGACCAAAATTTATAAAACATACTAAGAAATAGGAAAGTATGGCCCACTCAGAGGAAAAAAATAATTTGGCAGGAATCATCCCTGAAGAAGCTCACATATTGGAATTATTAGTCAAAGACTTTAAATCAACTATTTAAATGTATTCAATGAGCTAAAGCAACCCTTGTACAAAGAACTAAAGGAAATTAGGAAAATGTTGTCTGAACAAAATTAAGAAATGGAAATTATAAAAAGGAATCAAACAGAAATTTTGGAGCTGCCAGTAGAGTAATTGAAAGAAAAACTCATCAGAGAGATTCAACAGCAAATTTGAACAGGCAGAAGAAAGAATCGGTGAACTTGAAGACAAGAAAATGGAAATTATCCTGTGTGAGTAGCATAAAGAAGACTAAAAGGAAGAAAAACGAACAGGGCCTAAGGGACCTGGGGTTACCATCAGGCATACCAACTTACGCATCATTGGAGTCCCAGCAGGACAAGAGAGAGGGGCAGAAAAAGTATTTGAGGAAATAATGGTGGAAAACTTCTCCAATTCTACAATAATAGACTTCAATGCACCAGTTTCAATACTTGATAGAACATTTAAACAGAAAATCAATCAATAAATAGAGGACTATTTATTAACCAGTTAGACGTAATGAGCGTATGTAGAACATGCCACCCAACACAAGCAGAATACACGTTTTCTCAAGAGCACATGGAACATTTTCCAGGATAGACCATATGTTAGGCCACAAATCAAATTTCAATAAATTTAAAAATATTGGTGTCATACAAAGTATATTCTTGATCGACAATGGAATAAAATTAGAAATTAATAACAGAAGGAAAACTGGAAAATTTACAAATATGTGGCAATTAAACAACACACTTTTAAGCCATTGGATCAAATAAATCACAAGGTCAAGGAAAATTAGGAAATACCTTGAAATGAATGAAAATGAAAACACACTATACCAAAATTTATGGAATGCTGGGAAGGTAGTGCTCAGAGGGAAATTTATAGCTCAGAATATGCACATTAGAAAAGAAGAAATATCAAAAATCAATAACAAACTTCACACTTAAAGAAACTAGAGCAAGATGAGCAAACTAAACCCAAAGTTAGTAAAAAGAAGGAAATAGTAAATATTAAAGCAGAGGTAAATGAAACAGAGAATAGAAAAGTTAGAATCAATAAAACAGCTGATTCTAAGTTGGTTTAGTGAACAGATCAATAAAGTTGATAAACCTTTAGCCAGACTAACAAAGAAAAAGAGGACACAAATAATTAAAACCAAGAATAAAAGTGGAGACATTACTATTGACCTTATAGAAATAAAAAAGGATGATAAGAGACTGTGGTGAACAATTGTACGGCAACAAATTGGAAAACCTAGATAAAATGGACCCATTTCTAGAAACATAAAAATTGCCAAATGTGTTGCAAGAACAGAAAATTTCAACAGACCTATAACAAGTAAAGAGATTGAATCCATAATTAAAAATCTCCCATTGCTGAATTCTACCAAACATTTAAAGAAGATTCAACACCAGTCCTTCTCAAACTTTTCCAAAAGATAGAAGAGGATAGATTACTTTTTACTATCCTAATATCTAGAATAAGCAAATTCAGAGACAGAAAGTGTGTAAAGGTTACCAGGGGTTGGGGGAAAAGGGGATGGGAGTTAGTACTTAAAGGGTAAATAGAATTTTATGTTGTATGTTTGTTGCCACTATATATATATATATATATATATGAAGGTGGGGTACTGGTGAGGCTGGGCACAGAGGGAGGGCCCTAGTGAGGGGGTGAGACTGGACACCGAGGCAGGGGCAGTCCACAGGGGTGTTTGCATGCCGAAATGGTTTCCCATAAGCTGGGCTCTTCATCTCGTGCTCTCTGCACCTGTCACAAAGTGGATGGTGACAGTGAGAAGGGAACGTTGATGGAGCAATTTCATTGCCCCGGGCTCTGCTCTAATTGTGTGCGTGGATTATTCCTACCACCACAGCACTCCGAGGTAAGTATGGTTTCATCCCCATTTTACAGACGAGGAAATCAAGGCTGGTAGAGCTGTACAAGGTCCCACAATTTTTAGGTGGTGGAGGTTGGGTTTGAATTCAAGCAGGACAGTTCCAGGTTTCCTAAATCAAAGAATACTTGAATAAATGCTCAGTATTTAAAGAAATAAATAAAGAAATAAAGAAATAAAACGAATGATAAAGGAAACCTCGAGGCTGTATTCTTTCACTTAGTAAATCTCTCAGAGGTACATTTTTTAAATGAAGCATCAGGGTCCATGGATGCACCTCTAACTACTGTGGCTTCCTTTTCAGATATCCCTGTTCACACCTCACCCAAGAATGCCAGTAAGTAGCAGTGGGGGGGGGGGTGCTGCCAGGGGTCCCTCAGCCAGGCTTGGGAGGAGGGATGGGGCTTGGTCCTGAGCCTCAGCCCCATCGTGCTAGCCACTCTCAGGCAGCTGGGCCTCCAGATCCTGCCCTGCCGGGGTGGGTAAAGGCCTTGTGTGGCCTGGAGCTGAGCCAAGAGTCCTTGGTAACTGACCCTCGGAGGGTAACTGCTTCTCTCCTGACAGTGTTCTCTGTGTGCTACTCCCAGGGTGATTTCTCTGAATTTGTTATTCACATACTTCTGGCTGTTCAGAGACTCCCATTGTCTTCAGCATTTATACACTAGGAATGAATTTGGCTTCAAGTATGAGAAATCCAGTGACCAGGGACTTGAGCATATTGATCTCACTTCGGAAGTGAGGGGCCTGATGCAGTAGTCTGTGAATGCCTTCTAGGTCTCTTCTTTCCCTCTGCTTTCCCATCCTTAGCTGCAGGGTATTTTCATCATGCTGATATCCTCATGGCCACAAAAGGGTTGCTGCAGCCCCAGGCATTACATCTGTGGCCAGGGCAAGAAGAAGGAAGGGGACCCACCAGCAAGCTCTCTCTTTCCCAGAATCCCCTGCACCCATCTTTCTTTTTGTCTTAGTGGTCAGATAACCCATGGCTGCAAGGGCGGCTGGGAAAGCAAGTACCTGGCAAAAGAGAGTAAGATCACGTGATTGGTCTGGACTATCAGGAGACTTCTCCCAAGGCTGGACATACCCCAAACAAAGTCGGGGTTTTGTCCACAAGGAAGAAGGAGAGGGCGGACAGCTGCCGGGTCTGCCCCCGGGATCAATCCCAATTCCCCATCCGGGCAGATAAGCCCCTGGTTGCTTGCCACCTGCCCAGCCTCCTTTCCTACCTTCTGCCCTGTCCTTGCTGAGCCAGAGTCCGTTCCTGCAGGCACCAGCCTCTCCTGGCAGGGCCTGACACGTGCGGTCCCCTCTGCTGGAAAGACTGATCCCAGACCCACTCACCCTTCCGACTTCGACTGGGACTGGGAAGAGGCTTTTGGGTTTAGAGACGTGAGAGCTGCTGGTCGTTTGTAAAACAATGTTTGAGATGGTGGAGCATTAAAGAGTGGGAGGGAGGCAAAGACCCATCAGTGGACGCTGGCAGTGCAGGGAACTGGAACCGGGGCCTTGGGGGGCTCTCACACCCCAGGGTGAGCTGCCGGGGCAAGGGGCTTGTCGATGGAGCGAGCCTGAACTGGCTTCTCCTGACGCCTGGAACTCTTGACAGGAAAAAGAGGCTCATCACCGCTGCAACCTCTAGGGATTTTATTTTTCTTCCTCATTTCCTGAAAGGCCCTTCTGAAAATAAGTGTTTTCAGTATCTCTTTAAGCTGTTGGGAGCTCTGAGGCCAGACAACTTGCCTTTGTTTGTTTCTTCTGTTCTCAAGACTGGACTTTCTGCTTCAGAAGGAGAAACAGCTGTGAGGCTTGAATGAAGAGATCTGGATTTCAACAGTGACTGTACTTTTTCCATACCAAGTAGACTCAATCTGTGAAGCTTTGTAAAGGCCTCTATATGGTTGAGAAGAATGGAGCAGGTGCCGAGATCACCGAGAAAGGAGAATGATGGATTTGAGCTCCGGAGGTGAAGTGCAGAGGAGCCGAGCAGGATGGCACGGGCTGCAGAAGGTGGGATGCCTGGAGGAGAGGACAGGTTTGGGGGCTCTGGCTGTGTCACTGCCTAAGGGAGTGTCCCCTTTTGAGGGACACTGCTCAACTGCCTCCCGCCCTGTCCCTAAAACCCTGCCCATCTGCTCCTGTTCTGAGCCTGGCATCTTCAGTTATACAACAGGATGGTCAAAACTCATTTCAGGATTAAATGCAAACAATGTATTTGCCTTTCCTTATATGAAAACACTTATAACTACTCAGCTCTTAAAAAGGTAGTTCACTACGTGGTATTTGCGTCACGCCTTCTCTTTACTCTTTGCCCCTCATCCTCATCCCAGCTCTCTCCCTCTCAAGAGAAGAGGGGCTCAAAGGGAAAGAGCCGGGAGCGTCCGAGGGAGCCGGCGCCGCTCTGGGCGTTTTCCTCGCATCATCTCGTCCGGTGCTCGGCATCCCCGAGGGCTGCTGACGTGCTTCTGGCACAGGTGAAGGGTCTGGCGGCCGTCACCTCCTGGCCAGAGAGATCGTCCCCAGTTGCTGTTGTGGCTGCCCCAGGCTCGCCACCCAGGAGAGAGCAGGCGCCCGTCCCACTAGCCCACCTCCCTGTGCACGGACCCCTGACTGCGCATTGCCCCCAGCCCCTGGTGACCTCTGAGTCTCCCTCGACCTACCACCTGCTGGATACAAGCCGACGTGCCAGCCTCTCCTCAGAGGCACTGGTCTGTAAAAGGTGATTCCCTAAGAGCATGTCCTCTGAGTGGGGCCCAGTCTTCTGACCTGCCCCCAACCTTGGCAGGATCTGCAGCTCTAGGGGCCCAGGAAGCCACTTGTAGATGCAAAGCAAGGAAATTGCATCTATTTTAAAAAGATAAAGATTCATTGCGGGCTATTGAGTGAATCTCTCTGGGACTATCTCCATCACCATGGCAACGGGTGTTTGTATTGATGGTTTTGAAGAGTGTTATTCTGTTTGACTTCTCCCTGCTCTGCTCCGGCGTGCACCTTTTGAGCCCCTGCAGAGCAGAGGAGGCGTGAGAGAGGAAGATTTAGGGCTTTAAAGTTTGCAGCACAATTAAGAAAGAGAATAGAAAGGAGAAGCAGGGATGGAAGGAAAAGCCATACTCCTCTGCTCCCACATCAGATGGGGGTTGCTCATGGGGATGGCTGGTGACGGTGCCTGGGAAGGCCGCGGGCGTGGTGGCGATGGATGGTTTGTGGAGAGCCACAACCCTTAGAGCAGGGGTTCTTAACCAGGGGTCCACGGCATGTGAGCTGAAATTGAAAAAAATCAATCCATATTTACTTTCTCTGACCTCCGATATTGAATGTCATCAAACCATCTGCTGCTACCTTCTGAGAAGGGGTCTGTAGTTTTCACCTGACTGGCAAGGGGATCCATGGAACAAAAAAAGGTTAAGAGCCCCTGCTTTAGAGGCTATGTGGATCCTGGGGTCTGGGAATGGCAGATGGGAGAGGGAACCCGTTCCTTAGCTGGAGGAAGCAGGGACTGGAAGCCTCAAGTGCGGTGAAATTACAGTTCAGAACTCAAGAAGGTCTTTGTACCTGGGGCATCAGTAAGTGGTTCGGAATGGGCCACCTCAGGCAGGTTCTGGGGCAGCCTGGCACTGCTCCCGGCCTCGACCTGCAGAGGGGTCTTCAGGTGCCCCCTTCAATGCACTGAGCCTACAGGGCTGACACTGAGCCCAGGGATGGTGATGGACTGGCTGAGTTCACCAGTGGGGGACGTCGGGAGGAGAAGGAAGCTAGTGCTGCCTCTGCATTCGACAGCTATCAGCTGAGCTAATACCACGTGCCAGCACCACGGAGGAGGCCTGGGGCAGGGGTGCCTTGAGCATGTCACCTGTGAGTCCCCAGGGTCCCCTCCTCTGGCCTGAGCTGAACCATCCACGGGTCCGAGCCTCTCTGCCTCCCACCTGTGATATCGTCACCCAACGCTGGCAGAAAAGTTTGCAATCTCCCCCACGTAGTTACCCTAAAACAATCCCACGAGCCCCTTTGCCCTCCTGGATTTTATTACCAATGACTTGAGGACCAAAGAGTTCTGCAAATCCCACCAGGAGAAATTTTCTAAGAGGGAAACATGCTAGAAATCATGATATTCCTGGTGAGTGGGGCTGGACATGCCTTCCTTCAAGCTGCTTGGAAATAGAGATTCTAGAAGAGGAAATGAGCCTGCATCTCCTGAAAACTTGCTACGTGGCAGGCACCACAAAGAGCTCTGCAAGACAATGTCATTTAATCTGCATCATTGAAGATTCCACTCAAGGGGTGCTGCCAAGAGAGTGAAGAAGCCAGTCCAGGACTGCGGATACTAGGAGGGGAATCAGAGAACAGCTTGGGAGGGGAGGACAGGCAGGCAGGCCTGTGCCAAGGTCTTGAAATGTTGCCCGTGCATGGATAAAGAAAGCAACAAGAAAACCTTGGAGTCGCCGCCCCAGGCTCTCCATCTCTGGTGGTAGAATCTGCCTTGCAGATGCAGCCAGGCTTCGCGCCACATCTCCTGGACCCCAGAGCCTTTGCTCTCAAACCCCCACCTAGGCGGGGTCCCTTCTCCCCTCTGTCCCTCCTGTGGATGGGGCGCCCAGTGTCGCCCTCCACAGCTCCCAGCCCTTTGCACAGTTCTAGATCCTGTTCTTTGGAGAAAAGGCTGCACTCAGCCTTTCTGGGAGGTGCATGCTTGCTTGTTATTCTACTCTCTTGGGGCTCCACACACCTGCCTCGTCTCCTCTCTTTGGCTCACCTCTGCTGCACCTTCTCTGAGCCACTGAATCCTCACCCCAGGAGGAACAGAGAGTAACTGTTGCTTTTGCAGATATGGAAAGTGAGGTTGTTGCACAAGGGCATGTGGCCGGTGCATGGGAGGGCAGGGTCCCCAGAGGCCTGCACAGATCTAAGGCTGAGGCTGTTCCCTCCATGCCCCCAGTGTCGTACCCCCCACTGCTCCCTGTGATGGCCCTTTGTCTACTGGAAGACAGAACCGGAACCCTTCTAGATCTGCCCTTTCCGTAGCCTCCTGCCTCCTCCCCTTCTCCCTGTCCCCTTGAATCACAGGGTGAGAGTCTCGTCCTCTGACACCCCCCCCACCCCAGGACGTGAGTCAGACCCCTGGAGATGGCACCAGCAGCTTCAAGGGACTGAGCCTGGACCTTGCTGGGATTACTCCATTCTGGGCCTGCCCAGGGCACAGCTCACAGATCTCCAGCCCGTGTCCCATCTGTTTTTGTCAAAGTTGGACGAGCCCATTCTGGGCACCCAGAGTCCAGGGTTCAATTCCCAAGTGGTCCTGGGTCACCTTTGCCATGTGCCTTTTCCCAGCTTCTCCGTGGACACCAGGAAGGACTTGGCCCTGGCAGCTGTGAAGGCCCCTCCCCCCCCCACACACACATTCTTTCCTTCCACAATTGATCTACCATGGGCCAGTTTAGGGGCTGGTGGGGACAGGAGTCCAACCATAGAATGCCTGTCAAACTGCAACCGTGCCAAGTGTCCTAAGGAGAAAGGTGCTGTCCAGGAGCGTCTGTAACAGGAGGGCTTGGCCTACTGCAGGCTCTGGCTTCCCAGAGCTCCTTGGCCTGAGCTCTGAGGGATGAGTAAGAGTGGATCAGGGCCCCAGGGCAGTGGGGAGGGAAGAGAGAACTACCCGTGGGCGCAGGGACTGAGCAGGTACTCAGAGCACTGGGAGGCTCCAGTGGGGCTGGAGCTGAGCCAGAGGGCAGGGGCCCTGTGCGGAGGGGGAGGGGGCGGTGGAGGCAGGCCCCGCACTCAGTCGTGCCTGCTGTAGTCTGTGTTTTTGCACCAACAGGGAGAACAAGGGCCAAAAGGAGAGAAGGGCGACCCAGGCGTGCCTGGGGAACCGGTGAGTGCCCCGCGCCCCGCGCCCCGCGCCCAGCATTCTGTGCTCCACCCCCTGTGCCCCGCACCCCCTGGGTATTGGGACCTGGGCATCCAGGGGCTGAGCCTCTGTGGTCTCAAGAGAACATGCCATCTTTGGAGCCCCGCGAACTGGATGTGGCCCCTCCCCTTCCTGAGGGCCCTAGCCAAGCCCCCCAGTGGACCTCAGATGGGCCCACTGCGCCCGCTGCGTCTGCCCAGAAAGGCCTGCTGAGCTAGTTCATTGACGGGCTGTTTCCCTGCAGGGACCGCAGGGCCTTCCAGGAGAATTGGGACCTCGAGGACCCACTGGACCGCTGGTAATTAACCCCCCTCTCCACTTGCTGGCTCTGAGCACAGGTATCCCGCCCCCCAGGCCCCAGCCCTCGCCCCACTCGCCTGCCATGCCGGGAGCCACCACCAGGGGGCACTGCCACCAGACACGGAAGCGCCCTGTGAGCCTCCCCACGCCCCAGGGCCTGGTCCGGAGTGCAGCCCCTGTGGGCTGGGCCTTGCCCCCGGCCCCGATGCCCTTACACCATCAGAAAGGGTTGGCTTAGGCCGGCTCCCAGCTCCCCCTGCTCTCCCGTCCCCCACGCAGGGTGCTGTGCAGCAGTTGTGCAGCTGGGACCGCTGTGGCGCCATCTGGGCGCAGGGCGCAGGGCAATCCGCTCTTTCCAAAGGACTTTCCGATGCAGGAAACCCCCTACCCTTCCCCCGCCCTGGTCGGCGCTTCCGGTCTAAATGACAGCTGGTGTGTGTTAGCACTTTGGTTTTCGTTTTCTCGCTTTTAGCCTCTTACTCCCTCTCTTGGACGCTGTCCAAGTTCCCTGTGAGGGCAGTGCTGGAGTGACGTGTGGGGTCCCACGGGGCCACCTGCTGGCTGAGCCCCACTGCCTCATTTACATAAAGGGTGGGTGGTAATCCCGAAATCCTGGGGGTGGGGGTGTGAACGAAACACAGTTACAACCGGCAGAGCACCCGCAGGGGTGGCAGTGGCCAGGCAAACAGTGGTGTCCGGCATCGCCGGGGCCCGTTCCCTGGCCTCCGGCTCAGATCAGCTCTTCTGATGAGTGTCCTCAAGGTGACCCAGCCATGGGGGCTGGGGTGGCGGTGCCCGTGATCTCTTAGGTCCACCTTTCTCTCTCCCGTGCAGGGTGCCAAGGGACAAGAAGGAGGACGTGGGGCGCCCGGAGCAGCTGGAAACCCCGTGAGTCCTGGTGCATGGCCTGCCTCCTGCTGGCTCCGAAGCTCTGGGCTAAGGGGCAGGAAGGGATGGAGGAAGCGCAGCCCACACTTGAGAGCTTGGCCAGGGCTGGAGGCCACCAGCAGGAAAGGAGAAGCGCTGGCCTCCCATAAGCCTCCGCAGGGCCAGCGCTCTGTCCACACACCCACACCATCAAGGGAGTCCTCGGCTGCACACACAGATGTGATACACATGAGGGCACACACAAATGTCCATGCACAGATGCAGTTGTCACTCTGCAAAGCGTGCCAGGTGCACGTGCACACACGCCGAAGTCCCAGCTGCACCTGCACTGAGGTGCACAGGTGTAGCCAGGAAGCCTTGGGCTCTCCTGCCCCGCCCTCATGCACTTAGGATAAAGGCCACTCCCCATGTAAGATCCTGGTCCTTGATTAGGGCTCAGCTTTCCTCTCTGGTTCTTTCCTCGTTTCTTCCTTGCTCCCCTGCCCCGACCTCTACTGCACACACCCCAACACTGAGCCTTCCTAGAGTTCTTCACCTATGCCTTGCTGTCTCCCACCTCTGCACCCCAATCCTATTCATCTGAGACTTGGCTTATTGGGGTGCTACAAGAACCAGACAAGAGGAGGTTAAGCATATCTCCAGAGGCACATCAGGTTAGAAATTGTTCCAGCCAATCCCAGTGAATTGAGTAGGAGGCAGGTGCAGAGAAAGATGGGGATAGATCTTTGTAATCAATGCATTTGGCCTTTCTAAACTTGCTCTATCTCTGAACAGGGTGCTCCTGGACCTGTGGGTCCCCTTGGTCCCAGTGGTGTCCCAGGAAGTGTGGTGAGTCACAGGGAGAGAGCAGGGGTCTGAAGGTGGGATGTGGACCTGTGGTGCAGCCCCCAAGCCAACTTATGTACCCTCCCTCCAACTCCAGCTCACTACCCCTCACTTAACAGATGGGGAATGGACATCAGAAAAAGGTCATCCCAAAAGTTAGCCACGCTAAGACTAACTCATCTCATCTCCTGGTGCTAAATGAAGTTGTAGCCGCAGAATGTCTGCACATTTCACTGATTCTGAAATTAATATATTTTACCTGAAAAGAAACAACATGAGCCTAAAACAGTAGGAGGTACCCCGACGGGCTTGGAGGACACTGGATCCCAGACACAGTCCTGCCCCTAACTGGCCTTAAGATCTCAGCAAGCCAGCTGTAGGGCCTCGCTCTTTCATCTGCCAAGTGGAGCTCATGGGCGGTGCTGGCTCCCCTTTGAGATCCTGCTTCTCTGGATGTGCTGAGATTCTGCCTGTCCCTTGTGGAAGCCCAAGGAGTCTGCAAAGAACCAGCTCTAAGATTCGCCATAAAGTTGGTTTAGAAATTAGTCTTGTATAAAGAAACACCCAGTAGCTCTTAGTCAACAGCATCTCCACTGATGATATAGGTCAGTCCAGTCCAGCATCAGACCTTTACAGACAATGATAATGAAAGTCAGGGAGCAAAGCAGATGGCCTTTTGTGACGTGGCCAGCACGGTCCAAGTGCCCAGCACATGAATTCCTTTAATCCTCACAACGGCCCGGTGGGGTGGGTATTACATTATTCCCACTTTACCCAGGAGGAAACTGAGGCACAGGAGACCAAGTCATGTAGTCAGTGGCTGTAGAAGCTACCAGAAACCTTGCCAAATCACCTCAGCACTGCCGCTTCAGTGCGTGCTGCCGACCTCCTGCTGCGACCCCTGGATTTCTCTGCCTGAGGGGTTTCTCTGCCCCTCGAGACCCCTTTGTCCAGCCACCTGGCAAGTGGCCAGCAGCACCCACAGCAGTGGACCCATGACTGGTGTTGTGATACCCCAGCTCCTCCTGCGTGTCCCGGCAGGATTTGGAGCCACGTCCCCACCGTGGGCATTTGCTTTGTTGTGATATCTTCACTGGCTGCCCTCCCTCCGTCTTCTCACTTCCCTGCTTCCCTCCTGGAATATTGGTGGAACGGTGCAAAGTTTACACTTGAACCCCTGTCTCAGGCACTGCTGGGGTCTGCGAACATAGCCTGAGGTGGGGCTAGAGTCCACAAACAGGCGCTCTGGGCCAAGCCTGCATCGTGCCTTTAAGTTCTGTCTGTCTTGTCCGCCCTTGGAATCCTCTCCTTGCTAGGCCTGCCCTCCAAGAGCCTCAGGGCCTCGGGCAGACTGGCTGCAATCCTGGAGCTCCAGTGAGCAAGGCGTGCCGGCGCCCGGAGAAGGAGCACCTGCCCCGGGCGGGGTGGAGTGGAGGTGGGTGCTGAGGATGTCAGCAGGGGCCGGGGTACGGTGGGCAGAGCTGTCCTCATTGCTCACCCTTCCTCGTGGGCCACAAGCCATCGACTGGCAGGCTTGAAACCCACCATGCCAATAAGCTTTCTTTCTTTAGGGGCCCCCTGGCACCAGAGGCCCGCCAGGGAAGCAGGGGGAGCGTGGCGAGAAGGTAAGACCCCGTGGCGCTCTCAGCAGGCAAGCGTCTGCTCTGAGTCTCCTCTGAGGCAACAGAGAAGGAGCTTGCCCTGCATGGGCCTGGTTTGGGACCCAGAAATCAGAAGTCTCACCAAGTCGAAGGGTGTGAAACCAAACAAAGCCCACCCAAACGAGAGTAAGCAGAAGCTGTTTGTTCAGAGCTGGCTGAGGCGAGGGAGTTGGCCACCATCGCTCGCATCTGGGGGAGAGAGGGGAAGAACGGGAGGGCTTCAGGCTTGCTCTCTTTGGAGGCTGTCAGCCTAAGGAAGCTGGGACTCCCTGACTTGTTGGTATGGGAGCAGATGGGCTTTCTCCGGTTGGTTCTGAGGTGGAAGTGGGGGCAAAAATGAGAGAAAATGGCAGTCCTTGACCAAGGCCTGGTGTTGTGTTGTGTGGCTTTCCTGGCTGGTGGCTGCAGGGCTTGTGGGTCAGGCCTGGCCACTGCCCGTTTGTATATTCAGTCTCTCAAAGGAGAGAGGAGGCCATGCCACCACATCACCCCATTTAATCCTCACAACAGACCTGTGGATTAGATGAAGCCCCATCTTAGACACGTGGAGACTGAGGTGAGAGGGTGATTGATTTGCCCTAAGTCTCCTAGCTAGTGAGCCATGGAGCCAGGTCTGTCTGACCCCAAACCCCGCTTCCGCTCCATTCCATACATCAAATTATCCATGCCACACCTGTGCCTCTACAGGCACACCTTCCCAAGCTATGACAGTTTCATTTATTGGGAAGAAAGACATGATTTCCCCCAAAATTCATCAGCAACCCCAGAAGCAGAGGAGGAGAGGACGCAGCATTTGAAATCTCATTTTGCATTTCCCTGACCTCGTATTTTGGGAAGTGGCTGGGATGTTTGCTGGTGATCCTGAGCCCAAGCTTCGGGAATCTCATCTGAGGCCCTCACTGGCTGACCCAGTGGCGATTAGGTGGATGCCAGAGACCACGCCAACGTCGCCTCCCATGTCCTAGCTGAGCAGACCCATACACCAGGGTGAGAACCGTGGTTCTCAGACAAGGTGACCCCCCCCACCCCCCATGTGGACTTTTGGCAGTGTCGGGAGAAAGTTTCGGTTGTCACCACTGGGGGTGCCGCCGGCGCCTGGTGGCTACAAGCTGGGGGTTGTGCTGAACATCCTGCAGTGTGCAGGGCATCCCCTCGCAGGAGTGATCCAGCCCCAAGTGTCAAGAGGGCCAGGTCCCTGAATGGAGGGCACCTGCATTTTCTCTTCTGTAAAATGGGGCTGACAGTTCTTTGATGCCAGGTGGAACGGATTAGCGGAGGAGCTGGACGATCTGTGCAGAGGGCTCGGCCAGAGCAGGGGCTGAGCAGGGACGTGTCGGCTGCCCGCTCTCCCCGCCTGGCCCGCGGCGCTCGCGTCCCTGGGCAGGCTGTTGGCGCGGCCCCCACTCCTGATGGGGCCTTTGTCCAGCACACGGTGTCAAACACTTTGATATGAGTGTCTTCAAGTCCACTTTACCTGGAACCTTTAAAGGGGTGGTTTTTCTTTTATCTCATGGCAAAACTTAACAAGAGTAGATGTAAAATTTGCATTTTGGTTGGAAGCCTCCCCTTAAAAATACCCATCTTAGAGAAAAAAGCATTTATGTCAGGGGAAAATGATTAATCAATCTGTGGAAAGCATCCTGGATTTTTGGAGTGTTTGTTGATCCTAAGTTTCATAATACCTTTATGTAATGCAAGTGCTAAACATTTTTGGGAAAAAAATAGTGCCGTGGTAGTAAGACTGAGTAAGTATGCAGACTCAGTGAGGGAAGATCCCAGCCTGTTCTGCTGTGATTAGACCATGTCGGAAGAATTGTGTTCGATTCTGGAAGGCACTGTAGACTATTGATAAACTAGAAGGAAGTGACCAAGATCTTAGGGCTTTTTGGGGGGCTGGTTGAGCATTCCGTGGCCAGAAAAATCCATGGGCCGTTTGCACATTCCAACCACCAGGGGGCGCCAGAGCCTCTCCTTGGCTGAGCTGGAAGGAGCCCTGGCTGAGGGCCAAGCCTGGGGCCGCCTTTGGAAGGCAGCATGGAGTGCTCTGAAGAGTGACATAAACCCCCGACACGCACGGCCTGCTCTTTCTCTCTCACCACGTCCAGCGGCTGCTCTTGCCCTCGGCTTGGAGAGGGACACTCCATCTCTGGCTTTGCCCATCCTTCCTCCATCTTATTTCACCTCTTTTCTGGAGACATTCCAGTAGCAGTTGAGGTATAGGTGAGCCCCATCTGGAGAAAGGAGACCCCAGTCTGCAAAAGACCTTGTGATCCAGTCCATCCTCTGCAGCCAGGGCTGCCACAGTGGGGCTCGAGGCTTAGTGGTCAGACTCGGGGTGCATTTGCGGGGGGCGAGCCCAGTGCCAGCCCCCACAGCAGGTCCTGGTGCTACTCTCTCCATCTTGGAGTCCCAAGCTGCATTACGGTTGAAGGTCTAGGGTGGGATCGGATGTTGTCTGCAGAGCTCCAGGGAACAGATCGAGCATCAAATGGCCGGAAGACTTCCGAGAGGTCTCCCTTGGCTGAAAGTTAAGAAACTCTAGCTATGAGCTGCCTCATAAAGGAATGAACAGCCTGGTGAGGGGGTGAGCTCTCTACTCCCAGAAGGATTCAAGTAGAGACTGGAGGGCCTCCTGGAGGAGATGCAGCTGACGGGTCGCCTGTGCTGAGTGGGAGGTTGGACTAGGCAGGCTCGAAGTTCCCTTCCAGTGCCACATTCTGTGACCCCTCGTTCCCTGCCCTCAGAAGGGTGTGCTTTCTAAAACAGGAGTGCTGGGAAGGGGACCAGCCCACCTCGGGCTCCTTAGCTATGAAACACTTAACCTCTGCGCGTCACTGATTGGGAGACGCTCTGCTTCTCTTTCAGGGAGCAGCAGGTGAAGAAGGGAGCCGAGGGCCAGCTGGCCCCAGGGGAGACCCAGGTGCCCCCGGGCCCCCTGGACCTCCTGGAAAAGGGAAAGATGGGGACCCGGTAAGTGTGGCATGCCCAGGGTTTCTGTGCCTGCAGCAACCAGGCTAAAATTTAAAAGGAAAAGGAAAAAAAAGATTCACTGTCAAAACTTTGCAGAAAAGACTCATAGCTGCTGGGGAGGGGCATGTGGTGTGGGGGGAGCAGGGAGAGCGTCTGTGTACCCCAGGGCAGGGCGGCACAAGGGCGTGGACCGCTTGCTGTGAGCCAGGCTCTGGGCCGCTCTGGGACCCTGGGATGGACTAGCCCGCCTGTGCCCTCGAGGTGCTCATGACCAAGGCGCCAGGCAGGCAAACAAATGGCCATCGCTGGGGCCATCGCTGGGGCCAAGCTGGGGTGCACGTGGGGAGGAGGCACCTCTTGGTCTGCGTGTAAAGTCAGGGAAAGTCTCCCGAGCACATGGCGTGTGTGCTCAGCGTGAGGCTGGGAAGAAATTATCTTCAGGCAGAAAAGTCTGTTCCAAACAGAAGGAGCCATGTGTGCAAGAGCTTGCAGATATTGTGCACGTGGAGGCTTGCACACATTTCTCCATGTCCTGACATAAAAGGAGAAGTATTGGTAAGTTTTGCCGCGGTAACCAGGAACCCCCAAGTCCCGTTGCTTTCAACCTTAGAAAAACTGCCTGTATGTTACACGTTGGCCTCGAGGTTGGCCGATATGGCTCTGCTCCACTTGTCTTGTCATTCTGGACCCCAGGATAAAGTAGACGCCAGGCTTGAGGCATGTCATTAGCATGGCAGAGAGTGAAAAGAAAAACAGATGTCGGCAGAGACATGCAACGGCTTTTAAAGCATCAGCCTGCGTGCAGGGCTGCATCGTGTCTGCTCACAGGTCATCGACTCAAAGCAAGCTCATGGCCAGGCCCCACAGCAATGGAGCAGATATTTTCACCCCCCTGTGGGAAGTCTTGCAGGTCCCACGTGGCTAGTGGGCATGTATAATTCTCTTTCAGGCAGGGGAGGGAACAGTTGGGACCAGTTCTGCAAACTGCCTGTTTCCCGATGCCTGCTCCAAGCCAGGCTCTGTGCTAGACCCTGGAGACGATGATGAGTAGGACAGCTTTTCTCAAGGGGCTCTCAGCCTCCTAGAGAGAGGCAGGCAGACCTGGGCTCATGTCCCGGCCAGCACGACTGACTTGCTGCGTGAACTTGAGCAAAGGCCTCAAACGCGCTGTGGCTCAGTGTCTTTGTTCCTAAACGGTGATGTCTGCCTCCCAAGGATTAAGCGAGATGATCTATGTAAATCCGTAGAAAGCGGTGCTCAGCTGGCTAGTGCTGTGTCACCTTGTGCGATATTTCCCATGCCAAGAGCTAGGTCTGGTTGCCTTATAATGAAACCTCACCACTACCCTGAGAGGTAGAGAATACCAACCCCACTTTATGGATGGGAAGGTCGAGGTTCAGAGCCAAAGCCCCAGAGCCAGAGCAGAGGAGAGCCTGGCCTGAACCCTGACAGCCTGGGCACTGCTGCCTTGCTTTACCCCGGCTCCTTCAGCGAGTACTTTCCAAAATGGACAGCATGATTTTAATTCTGGCTGGGCATGATGCATCAAGGAAAACTGCCTCGTGGGCTCCCCCAGGCCTTGGGAGCATGGTCAAGAAGAGAAGGCCAGGCTTTGGAATGACAGGAGCCTGCCTCTGAAACCCGACCTTGCCCCTCGTGTAAGCCTATAAAATCAGGATCTTCAATGGGAAAGCCAACTAAGAGAGGTTGAAGGATTGCTCAAGGTCACACAGAGGTGGGTGGTGGCAGCCAGAATTCGCACTCAGGGCCTAGGGGCTCAAAATCAGATTTTGTTTCCTTTATTCAAGACGAAGGGAATTCCATCCCTCTCTGCACTACCCACAGCAAAGGAGAGCACCCGGCCTGGCACGTGGGGTGTGTAAGCACCTACTCGCGGTCCCATAATTGTCCCCGTATTGCTTGTTTCACCAGGGACTCCGTGGACCCCCTGGATTACCTGGCCCTCTGGGAACCAAGGTAAGTGTCCCAGCAAACTGGGGGTGTCCTGGAGGCGTTTAGAAAGGGACCGTGGAAGTGTTTTTTAAAGCAGTTTTGTTCACACACCATGCAGTCCATCCAAAGTGCACAGCCAGTGGCTTTCAGTATAATCCAGAGCTGAGCTTCCATCTCCACGCTCCAGTCTAGAGCACGGAAGAGGGGGCTGCCGGCCTCTCTGCTCACTTCAGCCCCTTGTGCGCGTCTCACTTCATCTCACCCGCTTGATGAAAGGCTCCATGACTCTCACCTGCTATGTGGAAGGCTTTAGCACACCAGAGGTGCTTAATACTTGCTGACTGAATACCCCGGCTTTCAGCCAGCAGAGCAGCAGTTCTGAGCAGCCGTGTGCTGCTGGTGGACTTTGTGTGTGGTGGATTTACCAGGGTGTAATTGTGAGAGGGGACCCCAGCTTTCAGCGGCTTCCCCCACAAACGGGTACCTCTCACTCACCTTTAATCACGGTGGGTGGGGTCTCTGGTCCTCAGGCCCCTGCAGTGCAGCGGCTCCCCCGTCCTCTAGGGGCTCGGTGTCGTCTGCCAGATCCTTGGCAGGCAGCACAGACAGGCCAAGGAGGGAAAGGAGGGTGGCGGGTCACGTGGAGGGTCTTCGGGGCCGGCTCTGGCCGTGGCCAGTTTCCTTTCCACCAAGCTCTAGTGACCCTCACCACCCAGGAGGAAAAGGAAGACGCTTTGGTAACTCCTAGGCAACTCGCTCGTAACTAAAATTCAGCAATTCAGAAAAGATGCCTGTGGCCACGAGGGGGTGTTCTCATGAGGACTTCCTGCTCTGAACTTGCCTTTACGACGACTGGCGCTCAGTCTCGCACGCACACTCATACCCTCGAGTATGCATTCCCTTACAAACGTGCTCTTTAATTTACTCATTGAACATCCAATGAGCTCCTTCCGTGGGTCAGATCCTCACGTGGGCAGTGGGATGACAATAATGACCGTGGTGTGTTCCCAGCCCTCCGACAAGCCACAGTCCAGAGGGAAAGCAGGTAGAAGAGCAGGCAGAAGCAAACACGTGCCGGGATAGGGGGAATTTCAGGGCACAAGAGAGCTCACCAAAGGGTCCCTAAAACCTGGATTGATGGTGGAAGGCTTCTTGGAGGAGGCAATGCCAGTCTGATTTTAAAGTACAGGTAGCAGGCAGCGAAGGGGAGAAGGCAGGAAGGCGTTCCAGGTGGGAGTGCAACACAGGAAAAGACGTGGAGGCGGAATAGAATGTGTTTAGAGAAGAGCACGTGCTATGAATATGCCCCATAAAAGGTCATCTGACCCACTCAAATGCATAAGAGCCTAACAGTGGGGTTGAAGTAATCAATTATTGACATTAGGATGCATACTTTTTGCAGTATTTTGCCATAGATATTTAAAGTCCCATAAATAAAAGTGTTGCTGTATAATTGTTGAATGATCTTTACCCACTTGCAGATATTAATGAAAACACATTTTTAAAATGTCTTCTCATGTGTCTTTAGTGCTACTGCTTTGTCATCCCTAGTGCCATTTTTTCCGAGTTCACTAACGCTTTTCCGAAGCACCTCACCATCCATCCCAGCTCAGCTGTTTAAGATGCAGCACTTTTAGAATCCATATGAGTTGGAGTCACTGAAGTTTTTCCCCAGGCTCCAGAGACCCATTAGGAGAGTTTTTCTTCATTTTCCCTTTGATCCTGTGGCTGTAGAAACACGGGTGTATTGCTTTTTAAATTCTGTGTAAAGGCGTGTTTGCAGCCACACCCTGCGTTTGAAATCTGAGGCTTCAGGAGTAACCACATCACCTGCATTAAACTTCTTCGTGATTTTTTCATTCTTCAAACAGTTGACCTGTTAGCATCCGAAGCGCCACTAGTGGAGGTCATTATAGGCTAATGTGCTTTCCCCAGTAGTGATTTTGTTGTTCTTGATCAAAGTAAAAAAGAAATAAAAATGAGATTTGGGTGTGATGTGAACAAATTTATAGAAACTCCCTATTTTCTGAGGAAAATTTTGGAACCGCTGTGTCTGAAGGTGGAGGCACAGGAATGGTCCCCTGTCCCTCGAGCAGGGGGACAGGTGCAGAAGGATGTGGGGGGTCCCAGTCTCCCTGAGGTCGGGAGGCCCGCGTCTGCTCAGCCCCCTTCGTGTGCTCTGCCCCCCAGAGGAGGGGGCCTCCGCGTCCAGAGGACATCCACAGCCTCTGGGAAGGGGTGGGGAGGCCACCAGGAAATGGCTTCAGTGTCCTTTCTCCATGATAACTACTTATGAGGTTAATAAAGAGCCTCCCAGGCAGGGCTGTGGGGAGATTAAACTAATACACATAAAATGTGTTCCCTGGCATAGCACTTGTCGCAGGTGCAATCTCAGTAAACCTCGGTGGTCCTTATGGGATCACTCGTGGGGTCTGGTTTGGGGTTGCAGCAGGAAGGTCTGGGGAGACCTTACCTATGGCCTGTTGTAGGGGAGAGGAAGCCCAGGGGAACCTGGTAGGAGGCAGCGTTGAGGAGCCAGGGAGGCAGGCTGAGTGCCTGGGGAGGGGCGCAGGAGCCCTGGTGTGGGGCGCGGGGGACCAGTAGCTCTAGCTCCAGGCTGCCCCTTTGGCCAATGGCTCCTGCTAGTCAAAACGAGCCTCTTAAATAGAGGAGCCATTCCAGTGTGATGTACACATCTGCAGGTCAGCATGCCGTTTAGGAAGAAAGCTTTCCATCGTCAGTAGGCATTGGGGAGATAAGTTGGAATTCAGGAAGGTCTTTAGCTGGAGAAGGAGCAGCTCAACAGGAGGAAGGAAGGAGAGAGGAGGAGGGGACAGGGAAGGGGGAGGTGCCGAAAGAGAGCGAGCAGAGAGAGCTCAGGCCCAGGGCCGGCTGAAAGCACGTGGGGAGTTCAGGAATGCAGCTGGATAAAGGTTTTATTTTTCACTCCCCCCCCATTGGCGTTCCCTAAT
>JAQZBX010045332.1:0-21079 GCA_029593785.1 Cabassous unicinctus | reverse complement strand
ACTTTTTTTTTTTTTTTTTGAGGTACCGGGTGCTGGGGACTGAACCCAGGACTTCATATGTGGGAAGCCGGTGACACATAGGCTTCCCTGAGTAGGTATTTTTCTTTTATTTTGCTTATTGCTTGTTTTTGTTTTTTCAGGAGGCACTGGGAACCCAACCCGGGACCTCCCATGTGGGATGCAGGTGCCCAACCACTTCAGCCACATTGATTCCCTTTGCAACTCTCTTGATTCCTAATTCAATTCATTAGTTTAACATGTGTTTTTTAAGGAGGTAAACTTGCCCCAAATCCCAGCTTTTATAGTAAGCTAAACTGCATGTAAAAAAATAAAATACTAGTATTGTAGCTGGTTAGAGAATGGTAGATTTGTGCATAAAGAGTAAGTGCTTAGCAGTTTTCTACTGGGTGAACCTTGCTGAGTTAAGGCACATAACATGATTATCCCAGCAGCATGAATATTAGGAGATATCAGCATTATTTGTCTACTCAGTAGTGCTCCTAATTAAGAGCATCTTGGAGCTTTTCCCCAGATTTGTGGCATTCACTGGACCTTGTAACTCAAATGTTTTTATTTACTGCCTTATGACATACGTTCCAGTGTGTTTGGAATCATTTAACTGTTTGGTAATTCTCCCCTTCCTCTGTTGACATCTGGATAAATCTATTCTCATTTTCAGGTACTTTGTCTCCAATTTTAATAATGGAAGAGGTTTTGTCGGGAGATGCTTAGTGTTTGTTTACGCAGAGGAGCATTAATATTTCTTATTATTTGCATCATGGTTTCTCAGCAGTAGAAGCCTTTGAAAGTAAACAAACATAATAACCTAACTTGATGAAGAACTCAAGTGAATCTAATCAATTATGATGAAACCAACTTGAAAAATTGCTGGAGTTGCTGACATGAACATAATTTAACCCTTTTAATGATTTATTTAATAGGCAAAGACTGAGCTTCTGCTTACAGCTATGGCTCTAAAGTGCCAAGGTGGTATGGATTTCAAAGGAGATAGTCTCTGCATTCCCTTCCCCCAGAAATTTATTGTCTGGCACTGATTAAAAGAGATAAGGTTAAGTGATGGATATGCTGTGGCCATGAGTGAGAGGACAAGAATAAGTGTGACCCCAGTATAGATCACCATCCCAGTAGATGATTCCTTTGAATCACCTCCAAAAATCCAGCTACAGCTGCCTATTTGCAAATTTCCTTCTTAAACTTCCCTATGGAACTGTCTCTATCATAGTTTTTGCACATCTCAGATTCACTAAGCAATTTAGAGGGCAAAACTAACCTAAAATTTTAGCACAGCCTTCAAAGACTACATAAATGCTTGTTGAATAATAATAAGAGTAGTTAACATTGATTGAGATTTTACTATGCACCAGACACTGTGCTGAGTTTTATATACAATCTTTATAATCATCTTAGGGAGAGAAAACAAGAACCTGTATTAGGACAAAGACTGTGGGAGAGTATCTTGGTTAAGGATATTTTGATGACAGATAACAGAAACTTGCTCAAGATAATTTAAAGTCTATGTGTGGGGGGATAGGAATTTATTGGAAGGTTATTAGAAATCTTCTGGAAACAAAAGGGAGGAATTGAATCTAGGTCTCAGGAGGTACTGTAACTAGAAAGCTATTTGGAACATAAGCAATCACTCTCTTTCCTTTGTTCCTTATTGATACCTCTTCTCATGCTTGTGACTCCCTCTTCACTGATGCTTTTGCTGATTGGCATGTGTGTAGAAGCAAATGACCACAGCTTCAGCCCCCAAGTTTGTATCATTCTGTTTAAGCAAAGAGCCCAGAATGAAAGCAGCACCTAAGTCCCAAATCCATATTCCAGGGAAAGAGCCTCTGATTGTTCCTGACTGGATCAGGTAGCCATGCCTGGTCTAATCAGCTGGGTCATGAATCTAGTGTCACCTTACAAGCATGGCTGCTTGTGGTTTACGCCTGTGGATGGAGATGAGGCACTTATTAGAGAAGAAGAGTGTGACTCAGCAAGCACTCCAAATTGTGTCTGCTGAAAATGGATATGAACCGGATAATTACACAATCAATACTGTACATGTTGGTGCTTAATTAAATGTGGGTACAAGAGAGAAGGAGGAAATGGAGATGACGCCAAGGTTTCTACACTGGGTGCCTACAAAGGTCAAGGATGGGAACCCTTCCATTGGAGTAGCGGGCAGAAGAGGAAAAAAGAATGAAGGTGCCTGTGAAAGAGCAACGTGAGGGAAAAGTCTCTTGTGTTAAGAAAAACATAACCTTCTCTAAGGTTTTAGCTCAGAATGGTGATCTGGGAGTCGTACCTGTACAAGCTGATCCCTAAGTCTCAATTCTATTCTAAGTGCCCTCACTCTGACCTCTGCTGCTATAACTACCACTGCCCTCCCTGGGCTGTGAAGTTTCCTCTTTACAAATTTTTCCTCTAGACAGAAGGACACCCCCACCTCAATCTATTACTCTGAAGGCAAAGACTATGTTTATCTTGTTTATCATTGTACCCACCTCTTTCCCCAAGGCCTAACACCAGCAATAATAGACAATAATATATATTAAATGAGAGAATAAATGAACATTTTAAAAAAGATGTTTACAAAATACCTAGGGAGGGAGATAACCACAGAAAACACAACCAACATAAAGATAGCTAATTTCCAAAGTAGAGATTTTATTCTTAAAATAAGTATACTCTTTAAACCTAAAAGTAGGATGACCAATTTGTCCCAGCTTCCCTGGGACTTTTCCAGTTTTAGCACTGAAAGGCCCCCTGTTCTAGGAAATGCCCCAGTTACAGGCAAGCTGGGATAGTTGGCCACCCCAGCTGGTGTCACTTCTCAGATGGCAGCCATTAACTTCTTTCCTATTGAAAGGTAGCTAGGTTTTGACCAAGGTGAAAAGCTCATATCTCAACTTTCCTTCCATTTAAGGGCTTCTACTCCCCGTTTTCACCTTGTTAATTAGATAACTAAGATACATTTAATTCTGGAATTGTACTGTATCAATGCAAATAGAAGAGGGGTGGTTTATATAGCACCCAGTCCCTGAAAAAATAAAAAAAAGCTCTGTAAAGGAACAGGCTGAACTATCTTAGCTGAACTACAAATTGAATTATACAACCCATAAGATTATCTAAAGCCTCTCTCTGAGTCCAACTTATTGACAGTATGTTGTCTAAGTATCCCATGAATAATGAACACAAGTAATCCAGACTTTGTAGTTATGGAAAAGGTGTACTATCATTTTAGATTTATAAATTGTCATGCCAAGTCTTCAATTTTCTCTTGTGAATAGGGTGACCTTAGGTCCCCATTTGCTTGGGACAGTCTCAATTTATTCCTGCTGATCTTGCTTAATTATTAACACTGCCTTCTTTCACTCTCAAATTAGTTCAAGTATGAAGAAAAAAGGTCCAATTTCGATGATAAAATTATACAGTCATATTTATGCTCACAGCTCCATAATTACCAGAGCCTAATCATTCCAGTATGAAGTGATAAATCAGGCTCCTGAAAGTTCAAAGGAAGCACTAGATCCTAGATGTAAGGGATTCCCATTAACATGAGATAATCCTGTGACCCCTCTCCTCCCCCCTTCCAGCATTCCAGCCCCTCTTCTGCCTCTCAAATATGTTTAATATCAGATACATGTTTATGATAGGTCTCAGAATCCTTTGACATAATGCGCTCACTCATTCTCAGATTTAATTACCTCTCAATATATAAGCATTTCCTTCCTTTAAAAAGAACTACCTTGGGATGCAGATGTGGCTCAACCAGTTGGGCGCCTGCCTACCACATGGGAGGTCCCAGACTGGGGTCCCAGTGCTTCCTAAAAAAGAAGTCGAGTAGACACTGCCCCCACCACAACAAGCTAACAGATGCTACAAGCCAGCAGATGCCACAGCCCATGGGGAGCGGATGTGGCTCAGGCTTTTGGGCACTCCCTTCTCATGTAGGAGGTCCCCAGTACTGCTTCCAGTGCCTCCTGGAGAAGGCAAGCAAACAATGAGCAGACAAGATGAGAGAACCATCTGGGGGTGGTGGGGATAAATAAAGAAAAATAAAGTAAATAATTTTTTTTTAAATTTTAAAATAAAAAGAACTACTTTAGTTCTGTATTCATCTATGTTTTTTCCTATGATTAAAACGTACTTTTCTGTCTATTTTGAAGGCAAGATTGATATTTTTTACTTCTTTTGGGGGCTTGGTCCTTTTAATTTTCTGGTTTAAGGTTATAATATGATTTGACTGTGATGAGTTTGTTATTTCTGTAAAGTTCTAAAGCCATGAGTACAGCACGAACCTAAAGGGACCTAGAGGATGGCAGTGACAAGGGGGCGTTAATGGATGCTGGAGCAGCCAAGGAGGAAGGAGAATTCTACTTCCTTTGCTTGGGCAGGCCACTCTCTTGGTGCCAGTTATCTACCTCCAAGCATTTGCCAGGGCAGAGGCATATGCACTCCTAGCATATGCAGTGTCTTACTCTCTAGTGCCTGCTTCACACACACACACTCTTTGATACATACATTTAAATATGCCATGTGGTCCTGACTAGGAAAGAGATTTATACAGCTGTGCACCATGGCTACATGTGATCTTTTCATCCCTAGATGTTATAATAAAAAACTTTAAAAACCTGTTAATTATGAAAGTACATGCACATGGCACAAATTTAAACAGAGCAGAATGGTATGGAATGAAAGGAAACAGTTTCCTCTCACCCATCTCCTGTTCTCACTCCCCAGACAGATATGCTTTCTTTGGTACCTTCCAAGAAATTTGTATACAACACACACACGTGTGTGTATTTATGGATATCTTCTAGATTCAAAAAAACATTTCCTGAGCTCTACTGTCTACTGAGTGCAAGTCACCAGGAAGTAACAGATAGTGAAGGGGGAAGATACAGTTCAATTCTCTCACAAACACAGACTCACAACTTGTCTCCCTGACAACGGTTTCTCCCTCTTCTAATCCAACCCGAACATGCTGCCAGAGGTGTTTCCTAAAATACTGCTCTTATCTTGTTCCTGACCAAAGAGTCTAAAATGTTTAGTCTATTTCCAAAATTCTCTACCTAGCTCTGAGAGCTTTGGTTAATCTTGCTCTATTTGATCTAGTCCAATGTTTAATACTATTAACATTAATATTATAATCATTACAAATCCTATATCTGAATGCTCACCTGCAGAAAGGTCAGTTTTGTCTTTTTCTCCTGGTAAGTGCCACCCTCCTTCCTACATCTGGGCCTTTGCTTGTGCTGCTTCTCTTGAGTACCTTTTCTTCTCTCCACTCAGGAAATGTCCCTATAGATTATGACTGGTCCTTGCATTGCACAGGTGTGGAAATTGAACCTAGAAAAGTGAAATGATTTCCTCCAAGTCACACGCCTGTTTTTTTTCCTGCAGAGAAAATCTAACTCTCAGCCTGTTATTCTTTGCTTTAAACCACACTCCTTTAATCTAGATGCCAGAGGTGGTATCACTGGACGCACCTAAGCTACCACAAAGAAGAGAGAAATAAAGTGCAGCAGAATGCGTTATTGGGTTTACTAATTGTCACCCACATGTGTGAGATGGAAACTGATTACTGTTCACTTCAGACTGGGTAGACTGCAGCAACCTTGGCAAGTCTTCTCTACTTTCTCGTCTATAAAATAGAACTAATAATACCTGCCTTGCAAACTTGAGCAGAGAGAAAGAAACCTAAGACATTTTTGTCAAGACAACTCAGGCTGAGTCCCCGCCCCTTTGGTGGGCTGATATAAACGGACACTCACTCAAGAAGATGCCAGAGAAGAGAACTTTGTCATTTTGATCCTGCCATGTGACAAAAAGGAGAAGGCTCAAACAGCCAGAAGCCTTGGAGAAACAAACGAGCCATTCACCTGATAGTTTGTAGCTGACCTTGGAAAGAGAGTCAAGACTGATATAGAAGGCCTGGAAAGAAATGAGCCCTATGCCAGGAGAGGAAGTCCTGAGAGACAAGCCCTGTGCCAGCCTGCTGCTGAGAGAGAGGAAGCCCACAGAGATCAGCAACCATATTGCTTCAACACGGGGCAATATTTCTCTTTGGTGAGAAAGCAACCTTGAGCCGGACTTTTTAGGGTCTTGTAGCTGTAAGCTTTTATGCCAAATAAATATCATTTATTAAAAACCAACAGATATCTGGTACTTTGCATCAGCACCCCTTTTGGCTGACTAATACATCCATAAAAAATTAGTTAAAAATCATATTTTACAACTGCATTGGTATAATGACAAATATAATCCAGGCTGCAATCATCATTATATAGTCACTAATATTATATTCCTGTTTTTCTTCTGATTTTAAAATATATTAAAATTTCAACATTTTCATGGGCTCTTAAAAACATGGTGGGCCTTCAGCACATTGCCTTCTGGGCCTAGTATGTAAGTTGGCCTTGTTAGAGTTGGATGTTTTGGGGTCCAATTTTGTTTTTTGTCATAAACTTGAGACATGGCAGAAAGGGAGAAGGGGTAAAGGTAGCTAAAAGAAAACTTAACCCCTTTTGGTTTTTCTATAGTGTATCTGTCAGGGTTCTCCAGAGGAACAGAACCAACAAAATATACATATATTTAGATATATGGGTATATCTATATGTATGCACATTCGTATGTATGTATGTATCTGTCTGTCTATGTAAATTCATTTTAAGGAATTGGCCCACATGATTGTGGGGGCAGGCTAATCTGAGATCCACAGAGCAGGTCAGCTGGCTGGAAATTCTGATATAAGTGATGGTGCAGTCTTTAGTCCACAATCTGTCCAACAGGCTGGAAATTCCAAAGGGAGTTGATGTAGTCTCGAAGCAAAATTTCTTACTCTCTCTGCAACCCTAAGTTTTTTGTTCTTAAGGCCTCCAACTTATCGGATGAGGCCCATTCATATTATTAAGGGTGATGATCTCCTTTCCTTACAGTCAACTAATTGTATATTTTAATCCCATCTACAAAATGCCTCCACAGCAACATCTAGGCCAGTGTTTGACCAAACAACTTAACACCATAACCTAGCCAAGTTGACTCATAAAATTAACCATCACATATAGTGAGTGGTCTCTCATTTTAAAGTCTGATGCCTAATTTCCATTTTTTTTCTTCTCTCTACCTGTCTTTTGCAGAGTGAATCCTTTCAGCTCATTTTTAGACCTAACTCTTTCTTGGTGGATCACTTTTAAAAGGATGGAGCTATCAGAGTTGGAGAGGATGCAGCCTTCCTCAGAAGGAGTGAGGCCCAGTTGCATTTGTTACAAACTTTGATGGTAAGACTTATGGTGGCAGCTGGTTGCACTTCGGTTTACTGCTTCAAAGTGGCAGTAATATATTTGATTGGTTAAGGGGAACCATCGGTTCTGGAGCTTGACTTGTTTTCTTGGGGTGCAATCAGCTTCCATGAACCTCAGACTTTGAACAATTGAGGAGCACAAGGTACCCAGATATAAAATTCAGGAGTCCTCAAGCCCACTTTCATTTCTTACACCAACTGCAAGTTCCAAGGTCCCAAAACCACCTCAAGTTCGATAATTCACTAGAAGGACCCACAGAACTCACCAAGAGCTGTTACACTCATGGTTATGGTTTATTACAATGAAAGAATACAGATTAAAATCAGCAAAGAGGCCCATGGGGCAAGGTCCAGGAGAGTTCCTGTGAGCTTCTAGTTGTCTTCTCCCAGTGAAGTCATGGACAACAGCACTAACTTCTCTCACAACAATGTGTGAAAATACACAAGGAGTATTGCCAAAGGGAAGCTCACCTGACCTTGGTGTCCAAAGTTTATATGGGGACTTGGTCACATATATGTAGTTGACCACCTACATGGCTGACCTTAGTCTCCAGCCCTTCAGGAGGTGGAGCTCGTACTGGGTGACCCAAATCTACCACTATAAATCACTTTTTTTTTTTTTTTTTTTCATTTTAAAAAATTGTTGTTAATTCAAGGAAATATAAATCACATTTTGGCATAGATATCTGGCATGGCCCAAATCTCCCAAGTAAACAAAGGCATTCTTATCAGACAGGACATTCTAAGGGCTTAGAGATTACCTCCCAGGAGCCAAGAGCAAAGACCAGACCTCTCTTTGGGCAAGATTAATACTTTATTGCACAGGAGGGTAGGAATGGAAGTTTGCATGGAAGAGGAGGATGGCTGGGAGGCAGCCCAGGCCCAGGCCCCACTTACTTGGCTCAAAGACAGGCTTAGTCTTCAAGGAACCACTATTACAATACAGACACTCCTAGGAGTGGCCACAGACAAAACCTTTCTCAGAATCCACTTAGTTTTCAGCAAATACCGTTGTATAGAAAAACTGTGACTTAGAACAGTGGAAGGGTTTGTACAGTATGAGGAAGTGGAAAGGAAAGGGCTCCAGGAAAACTGGAGAATTGGAAGTTTTCTCTGGCCCTCTTTAGAATTTCCTAATGTTGGTACATTGCCCTCTAGCCATCTTCTCAGTCAGCAGGCTCATTCAGCCTGTCACAAATAAAGTATAATTAGGAGGATTGCTTGCTCTGTTTTATAATTTCTTGGTAGTTACAGGCAAGGACATAGGTTAATAAGGATTTAGCCTCAAGAAAAAGGCTGTGTTCTATATTAAATTCTCTAAATAAATATTACATTTTTCTCCTATCTAAGTGTCTGGGCTGCATCTTCTGAACTGCAGCTAATTGGATATTTAGAAGTCAGATTCACAGTGTGATCTAGCATCAAGCACCTACATATTTTAATTCCAAAATTACTCAACAGTGTGACATAAATACTGACTGACCTTGTTGTATTACTCAGAATTAGTCAACATTGGACTTTAATATGACCAATTATAATTCAAGTCAGTTATGTAGAACATTATATTTCCATCACAGACCAGTTCTGGATCAATTCCCAGTTTCCAATTGTTGGATTTTATTACTGTGATTGGATTTTAGTGTAACTAATTATAATCCATCAAATCAAATACAATAACAGAACGCTCCCTGAGGTAGGAATTGGTCATGCTGAGGCTTATTATAAATAGTTACATAACTAAGGATAAGATGGTAGTGGTGCCAAGGAGAAAATAAAAATCTGGCGAAAGCGCTAGAGATAATTGGATGATACATTTAGTAGAATCAGCATTGTAAACAATTACTTAAAATATAACAATATGCATTATTTTTAATTGATTTTTTTTTTTTGGCCAAAAATTCCTTCCTCAAAGAAATGCACTGGTAGCAAAAAGACCAGAATAAGCAAACTGTTTTCATCTCCCTGGGCTAGTAAACAATGGAATTTGATTTTTTTGAACTTAGGCCAAATGGAAACAGTGTGATAAATAGTATTTGGCAAGTAGTCCTGTGTTAAAATTTCCTGCCCTTGACCTTCTCTGGAAGTGTGGTTAGGGCAAATCACTTTACAGAGCCTCGGTTTCTTCATCTATCAAATGGATATAATAATATTTGCCCTGCCAACCTTCCTCCATTGGTGTGAGGACCAAATGAGATAATAAATGTGAAAAAAACAAGCATAATGCATGATTATGATACCTGGGAAAGAAAACTAGAACTGCTAGCTGTCAGGGAGACAGCATACTCTTAAAGACAAACAAAACACCATTCTAAGTCAAATGTAAATGATTTTTATATTTGTATTGTAAGGATCTTTATATAGATAGTCCGGTGAAGCAAGAATAGGTGACGACAGAGGTGTATGAAGGAAGGTCCTCACAGGTCCTAGAACAGAGAGGAATGGTACACCTCAAAGGATCTCACAGGGAAACACATCAGGTGCGTGGGCTTAACCAAGCAGCAGCAAAGATACAGTAGACTTGGGACTCTGATTTTATGTTATATGGGTGGAGCTGCAGCAGTTGGTGAAATAAGAGTGGGAATTGGGGAGTTTGTACTTCATTTTCAGGGAGACGTCCAGCCTCAGGAAGGACACCAGGACAAGAGGGAGAAGCTGATGATCTTGTCAGGTGTCAGGGGCAGTCACTGCGGGACCTAATGATAGGGACCTAATGATAGGGTCTAAGATGCTGAAGCATTAGACATACAGTGCAAAAGCCCCTATGTTACTCATAGCAAGCTTGGAGATGCTCAGGTAGCATGACAGTGTGAAAAGCCCCTATTTTATTTTAATTTACTACAATATTAGAATAGGTAAACAATCAAATTTAAAACAACTACAACTACAGCATGAATTTAGTATAACTCTGATTTTGATCAATATCATAGAAAAAGACTTGAAAGAAATATTTCCTATTCAGATAGATAATTGTGATTATCTCAGAATTTTTTTATTAAAGGTGATTAAAAAATCTTTTTACATTTTTCTAGTTTTCAAGTTTTCTTCAATAAACATGTTACCTTTATATTAGAAAAGATATTTAATCTCTAAAAAAGAAACCATATAGGGAAACTGCCTCACTTTACAAATGAAATGAAGATATTGCTTTCCATCTTGTTACTAGAAAAGCCAGCAGTAAATCCAGGCTGCCTGAGGCAAATCCAATGCTGTCTACATATCCATCTCTGTGATTATTCATGAGTACAAGGAATTAAGAGATGACCTAGTTCATTTACTTCATCTTCAAAACATCCCTTTAGGGACTGGACCTCAGATAGGTAAGGATTTCTGAATATTCTTATCTCCCACTATTTCCAGGGGTGAGAAAGGAAAGAGCTAATAGTGAAGCAGATGGTGAAGCTGATCCTTGAGAGAAGAATTGGAGAAAAAAGATAAGCATATAAGATAGAGGAAGCATGCTATAATGGAAGAAGCACTGATTTAGGAGGGAGAGGATCTAATTTCTAGAATCATTATTCTAATGACCGCCACTAATTAGCTATGTGACTTGGGCAACTTGCTTAATCTCTCTTCTCAGTTTCTTTTTCTAATAGAAAAGAGAAAGAGACAGAGACAGAGAGACACAGAGAGAAAGACAGGGCCAGATAATCTTCGAGTTTCTTTCGAGCTATTTGATTTAAATGTAGCACTTTCACCTTAACTACACATGCACACACACACACACAATGCATGCTAAATAGGTGCTTTTCAAAATAAGCATAATTTTCATAGACAAAATGCAAAGCAAAATCAGTTTTTGCAAAAAGAACCAAAAATAGCAAATACAATGCAAAACCAGTATTTAAAATGCAAACTAAATGTGGAAAGCAACTGAAAAATCAGTTAGATAGGAATGTGAAATCCTCTTGCCAAGCAGTTTTAGTGGTGAATGGGTTATAATCAGGGAAACTGGAAGGCGGCACATTGTAGTTTGTGATGCCAAGAAAAGTAGTGAGCAAGAAAATTCTTTGCAGAGACACAGTGGAAGAAATAGGGCAAGTGATGCCCGGCTTCACCTCCTTTGTACACACTCCATCTTGAGTCCTATAGCCCAGCTCTGGGGAAAGCATCTGGGCAGGGGAGCCTGTCCTGCAGCAACATTCCTCTCTGGCTCTTGAGATTTATGTGGTAGAGGTGCTGATGGTGACTGAATTGGCACTACCTGCCAGTGCTAATGCTTGTGATGGTTTTGTTTGTTTGTTTGTTTATTTGGGTTTTTTTGCCTGTGTGTCTCCTAGCCATGAACAACTATCACCTGTCTTCAGCGTCAGATTTAGGGCTTTCATTCTTCCAGCCAAACATTCTTCCCTCACCCCTCCCCTTGCTCTCTATTCACCTGAGGAACTGTCGTCTTGGGACTTCTGTGAGTTTCTGGTAAGACTTGATTTCCTTTAAAAATATTTTTTTTTCTTGTTAATCTTCCCTGGCTATCTGCCTCAGACAGGAAAGACCTTGAGAAGTGTTTTAGAGTCTCAGGTGTTCATAAGAGTTCTTAATCATTTCACTCAGATTTCTTATTGGTAAATCACTTTTTGGAGGGCTGCTTTGTTCAGGCATGGGGCATGGGGCTGTGGTGACTGAGGAAAAAATTATACATGGGAAAATAATATGAGTCAGTTATGCTGTATAACAAAAAATAACCCATATTCTCCCTCCTTAATCCTCCACCCTTCAGTTCTACCATGTAATTCTTTTGCCAGTCTTCCATTCCAAAATTAAAAAATTAGATCCTAAGGAAACCCTCAAGGACTTAACCATTACTAACCTAAATTTTCACTTAGTTGTAACCAGACCTATCTGAGTAAAGTTGTTTTGAGAGGAGCTGGAAAGAGGGTAAGAGCAGCAGGACAAACGCCAAGACCATGAGATTGTCAGTGGGAGGTGAGTATTGGGGATGAGAAGGATGGATAAGCTTTTGACAGGTGTTGGCAGGTAACTTACAGCAAAATGGCCTGTGATGTTCCCAGCCTCTGCTTGCTGAAATGTTTCTTGTTCCTATGGAATGGTTGTGTGGGTGTATCTTCAGGGTAAGGTTTTCTGATTGCATCTTACTTTGCAATTCCCTATATTGGTGAGCCCAACTCAACAAGCTGACCTAGCAGAAACAGGCTTATAGGTTTCAGTATGAAAAATGCCCAGTGTATATTTCCTACAAGTACTGTAGTTGTAATCCATTTTGTCTCTATAGGGAAGAAGAAATGCTGGGCTCATGATGGCAAGAAAGCATATGTTGAGGCTGAGGTTAAAGAGAGTGAAGATGATAGCAAAATAATTGTTGAGACTACAGATGGAAAGGTAAAGGAATCTTTATTTCACCTTAGGAATGACTAAGTTCTCTATTTAATAAAATAATTAAATATCCCTTTTCCCTATTTTAATTAAAAATCTGGTGTAAGAGTTGCTGCTGACATACTTTGGAAACCTCACTCACCTTTGAGAAGCTCCTCCACTTACCATCAAAGATTTAATGACATTGTCTAAATCAGAGTTAGATGATTGCCAGAGGCAAAGATCATTGGCTCTAGAACTCAAAGCCACATGCATTTCTTTCATCAATGCTTCAAGATTTTTTTTTTAAAGGTGCCCCTTAGAGTGATTAATGACTTAAAGAATTGTAAGCAGGCTATATTTGTAAGATCAAGTGAGAGTGGGAAATTTTGAATAAGAATAGCAAAGTATCAGGATGGGGAAAAGGTCAAATATGTCAAATACTGCAGAAAAAGATTAAAGACTTTGAAGAAATCCTTGTATTTCAGAATTAAGAGGTTACCTTTGAAAAAGAAGTTTAGGTCAAGAGTTGGGACATAAGCTAGACTGTAGGAGTTCAGAAAGGAGGTGTTTATAGAGGCTGTCCCCAAACCCTTCTCCCTGTCGTCAAGTTATTCAGAGCAGCAGGGTAAAATTGGGAAGACAGTCCACTCTCAGAATCTTTGCCTAATCACTGATACCACTTTGCCTGCCAGCACCGTGGCAGTGATGTGGGCCCCATAGCCAGTGTGACTCAGATGAATATGCTTTTTTGTAGATTATAGATGATTCCCTGCCCATATTCGCTTTTCCAATCTCCTTACAATTCTGCCCCTTTCTGACTCCATAACAAGCTACATTTTATAACCAACAGGTATAATCATAATCAATAAAGGTTGTCTTCACAATGAAATAACATTTCACACCCATTAGAATGGCTGCTATTGAAAAAGAAAAAAAAAAAAACAGAAAATAACAAATGTTGGAGAGGATGCAGAGAAATAGGAACATTCATTCATTGCTGGTGGCAATGTAAAATGGTGCAGCTGCTGTGGAAGACAGTTTGGTGGCTCCTCAGAAAACTACCATATGACCTGGCAATCCCATTACTAGGTATATACCCCAAAGAACTAAAAACAGGGGCTGAAATAGATATTTGCACACCAATGTTCATAGTGGCATTATTCACAATTGCCAAAAGATGGAAGCAACCCAAGTGTCCATCAACCAAAGAATGGATAAAAAATTTGGTATATACATAGAATGGAATATCATTCATCATTAAAATGGAGTGAAGTTCTGATTCATGTGATATGGATGAACCTTGAAGACATCATGTTGAGTAACATAAGCCAGACAAAAAAGGACAAATATTATATGATCCCACTGATTTGAAATAATTAGAATAAGCAAACTCATAGAGTCAGAATCTAGAATACAGATTACCAGGGGATAGGGTGGGGATAAGGAATGGGAAGTTAAGTCTTAATATGTACAGGGCTCCTACTTGGAATGAGGGAAATGTTTTGGTAATTGATGGTGGTGATGGTAGCATAACATTGTGAACATAATTAACAGCAGTGAAATATATATGAATGTAATTAAAAGGTAAAATGTTAGATTGTATGTATGGTAACAGAATAAACATTTTTTTAAAATCCATGGAACTACATTACACAAACAGTGAACCCTAAGTTAAGCCATGGACTATAGTTAACAGTACAATTATAAAAATGTGCTATCATCAATTGTAACAACAGTTCAACACCAATGCAAGGTATTAATAATTGGGTGGTATATGGGATTCCTTTATTTTATGCATGGTTGTTCTGTAAACCCACAATTTCTCTGTTAAAGAAAAAATAATAAAGAAGAAAGTTTGTCTTTTCCACATCCTCACCTTATTTTTTTTTGGATGATCTATGATCTAAAGCATTACCAACTGAGTTGTAAACTTCTGGATACCACAAACTACCACTTATGTCCTAGTTTGCCTATGTGTAAAAAAATTCCAAATTAGGTTGCTTTTATATCATTAATTAGAATTAAGGAAAGGAGAAATGTGAATAGGTCAGCAAAGGAAATTCAGAATATCCTAAATCAGCAAACTAAGGAAACAAGACTCAATTTAGCCTCAGGAAATAATCTGTTGTTGAATGAGAGCAAGCAGATTGGATTGTCTTTTTTCTATCATTATCATTCATGTCAACTTTTTTTAAAGCTTTATTGAGATAAAATTTTCATACTATCTAGTTCACCCCTTTAAGGTGTATAATTCAATGGTTTTTAATCGATTTACAGAATTGTACAACCATCACCATAATCTAATTTTAGAACATTTTTAGAAACTTTGTACCCATTAGCAGTCACTCTCTTTTTCCCCTTCTCTACCTGGCCTCAGCAACCACTAATTTACTTTCTGTCTTGATAGATTTAACTATTCTGTGCATTTCATATAAATGGGATCATACAATATGTGGTCCTTTGTGACTGAAGTCTTTCACTTAGCATAAAGTTTTGGAGGTTCATTCATGTTGTGTCATGAATAAGTACTTCTTCATTTTTATAGCTGAATAATATTCCATTGTATGGATATGCCAAATTTGTTTATCTTTTTATCCATTAATGGACATTTGGGTTGTTTCTGCTTTTTGGCTAGTAAGAATAATTCTTCTATGAACATTTTTATACAAGTTTTTATGTGGATGTATGTTTTCATTTCTTTTGGATATATACTTAGGAGTGGAATTGTAGGTCATATGTTAACTCTATATTTAAGATTTTGAGGAACTGCCAAACTGTTTCGTAAAGTAGACTACCCCATGTTACATTCCCACCAACAATGTATGAGGGTTCCAATTTCACCACATCCTCACTGTAGCAGTTTGATATTGTTTATGAATTCCGAAAATAGATATTGGATTATGTTCGTGAACTGGTCTGTCCCCCTGCTCATATTAGATTGGATTGGATTCAGAGGTTTTACTTTTACTTTTACTTGACTAAATAATAATTAAGGCTTTGATTGGGCCATGTCAGTAGGAGAGAAAAGGACATGGCAGAGGAGAAAGTTAGAGTTTTGATCCTGGACCCCAGGAAGTAAGCACACAGAGAAGCAGATATGTCAGGAAAGAGAAAAGACTCCATTAGACATGGCAGTGGACCCAGAAAGAGAGACAAGCTGTTTGCCTGACAGTTTACAATTGGCTTTGTGGAGAGAGCAGAGCAGCTGAGCCCGGAAAGAAATGAGAGAAATGAGCCCCAGGAGAGAGACAAGACTTATCCCAGCCTGTGGCTGAGATTGGAAGAAGCTGGGACCACGGAGCCTTGGGAGGAGGATGAAGACTGAACCCTCACAGATATCACCCACCATCTTGCGTCAACATGTGGCAATAGACTCTGGGTGAGAAAGTACCTCTTATGGTACCTTGAGTTGGACTCTTTAGGGCCTTGTGACTATAAGCCTCTACCCCAAATAAATACCCTTTATAAAAACCAACTGATTTCTGGTATTTTACATCAGCATGCCTTTGGCTGACTAATACACTCACCAACACATGTTATCCATCTTTTTGATTACAGCCATTCTCATGGGTGGGAAGTGGTACCTCAATGTGGTTTTGCTTTACATTTCCCTAATGACCAATGATGTAAAGTGTCTTTTCATGTGCTTATTAGTCATTTGCATATCTTCTTTGGAAAATTTCTATCCAAATCCTGTGCCCATTTTTAAATTGGTTATTTGTCTTTTTATTACTGAGTTGTAAGAATTCTTTATATGTAAAGGATACAAATTTCTTATCCTATATATTATTTTCAAATATTTTCTCCCAATTGTGGATTGTCTTTTCATTTTCTTGATGGTGTCCAACTAAATTTTATTTTGCTCCAGATGAGAGGCATACTATTTTGAATACATTCTCCAAAATTTCTGTCTTTTCAACAGTGTTTAAGGTTATGTATGGATATAATGTGGTTATAACTATGGTTTTAAGAAGAAATTATAGGAGGAGAAATACAGAAGCAATAAGTTAATGCATGTAGAAAGAGTAGACTGACATAGTTTGTTTTGTCCTGCTTGTTTTCCCACTGAATAATGAAAGTCTCATTTCCCCAGCCTCACTCTGTATCTTCCTGACTTTCCCATCCTGATGTTAGAAGTGGTTATACTTCTGATCACCTTTGGTCTTTGTAACATTAGCATAGGCCATAAAGTCAGTGGGTATAGTGTATTACTTATGGAAGATAGTTGGTATTGAAATAATAGAGAAACATAGAATCAGAGTTAAGGGGAGGTTTTTGAAGATGCGAGAGACCTTATTATGTTCTGCATGCATTTGAAGACAGAAGAGAAGTAGTCCTTGAAATATAGTAATTGAAGGGTCTCAGAAAGAAAAGAATTACTGTTGGAACAGTCAAAGAAGACTGTGGGTAGGAATTTGATCAAGAATATAGAGAATGTGGGAGCCTTGGAAAGAAGTTATATTGGTATTAAATGGATCAATCAGTTGATACCAATATTATTAATTGAGGAAAAGGTCTATAGGAAATAGTGTTAGGAAATATTTGAAAGGAACTTTAAAAAACTATTTGATCGTAGCAATGCATTTATATAAATCAAATATCAATAATTATTGCCTACCTTTTACGTCCCTAGCATTGTCATAGATGATTTAGGGATTATGGAAGAAGAAAACATCAAAACTCCTTCATACGGTTCTTACAATCCAGCTGGGAAATAAGTTAAACATATTTAATTATTAAAATATACACAAAAGTTAATAATGTCAGGATAAGGCTAGTAGTATATATGGTAAAAGACTTACGGAAGGAGAAAAATATGATGAGCCGGAGTAATTGGAGAAGGTTTGAGAGAGCGGCTAGGTCTTGAACTAAGCCTGAAAGGACGAGATCTGTCTCCTTGGTCCTCCACTCCAACTTCTTTCTTCTAAAACCCCAAGATCTCCTGTGACATCAAGAGAGGAACCAGATCATGCATAATATAAACTATGTACTCTCAGAGGTAATCAGAGTCAGTGAGGAGCCACAGGATTAGGGTATTGTAAGATAGAAATTTTTGATTAAATTTTAATACTTTTGTTACTTCATCTTTGGGGAAGGAGAGGTAATACCTGTTTCTTTCATTAAGGTTAGTCCTCATTCCCTAACTCTAATGAGACATGTTTTTTTCTTGACTATGAAAATTCTTTACAATTAATGGAAAAATCAATGAGCATAGGGGAAATGGGGGGATATCCCTTACATTTCTCTTTTTGCAAGTGTCTCAGTGTCAAGGATGAGGAAGTTCAGCAGATGAACCCTCCAAAATTTGAAATGATTGAAGACATGATAATGTTGGCCCACCTCAATGAAGCGTCTGTGCTGCATAACCTGAAGAGGTGCTATGATCATTGGATGACCTATGTGTGTATATATGCTTTTCTACTGAAATATGCTGAACTCCTAATGGTGATAGCCCAGCTCTCTCCTGGGCCTATTTATACATCGAATTTAAGCACACTCACATGGAGAAAGTCCTTGAGGAACACTTACCTGGGACAGACCTTATCTTAGCATTTGTTACTTTTGCCAACATTCGTGTCCCTTGCCACATGCTAAATTAAATGTATGAGTCTTGGAGTTTGATAGACCACTGTCCAAATATCAGCTCTGTCACTTACTAGTTTTATGACCATGGGCAAGTTCATTAACTTCTTGAAGTCACCTTATCTGTAATGTGGGATAATAATGCTAACCTCTCCAGGGTAGCTGAGAAGATTAAATAAAAAATGTGAGTAAAGAACATAGTCCAGTGCCTACCACCTAGTATGTTCTCAAAAAATCGAATGATTTTTTTTCATCATTATTAAATTGGTAATGGCTAGTTATTCAGATTCTTTGATTTATTCTATGCACCAGAAGTAATATTGAGTGGTTTAGGCTAAGATGGTAGCACTTGGGACCCACTGCCATAGATGCCATAACCTCCAGGCAGCTTGTCCCTTAGCTCTCTGATTCACCATGTAACTGAGTGCTCCATGTGAGTTATTCTCCCTCAGTGCCCTAAATGTCAGATCTCTAATCCTGCTGAGGCCCACATTCCCTCCTGACCCCTACTGATGGCTGTTCCCAAAACCTCTGCAGGCCTGTCATTAGTATCCTCTCTGTCTTCAAGAGCTAATTGAGTCTGACACGTTAGTAGTTAGCAGATTTCCCAGGGGAGAGGTAATCCCAGGTCCTGTTATTACTCTAACCTGGTTCTGTCTCTTCCTGTTATAAGTTCCTTCTTTACAAGAATCCAAAAGCACTCCTCATTTTAGTTCCTTTGTAAGTAAATATTCGAGCAAATGTTACCTGACAGTAGAGGAGTTGACAAACCTGGGAGTATTTCTAATCCATTTTCTGGTATCTTTTCTGATCTTCCCTCAGACATATTCAGGTCTCTTCTGTGTGACCAGAAACCCTTACAAGTGGCTTCCAGTGTGTCAGAAAGGAGCCATGGCTGCCTACAAAGGGAAGGGGTGATCAGAGGCGCCCCCTCACATCTTTGCTGTTGCCAATACTGCCTTTCATGATATGCTTCACAGTAAGTAGCTGCCCCACAAAATGAAAAAGTAAAAATATCTGATCTACTTTTTCTCTCTGTCACTAAGAGGCACTTAGGCATTGTCAGAAGAGCATGGCCTTTGCAGTTACTTAATCACTTGAAGCCTTCATTATTTTCTGGATAAAATGTGGGCAAAATAGTGCTACCTCTTATGGTTATTGGGATGATTAGCTTCTCACGTGAAATTAAGTGAGGTAATGCATTTAAGGTGCTGATGTAGTGGCTGGCCCAGAGTAACCGCCCTGCAGATGTCAGCTATTATTATATAAAGGGCCTGTGATAGTGTCTGGCACAAAGGAATTATTCTATAGCTATTATTATATCATAATTTTTAAAATACTTAAAATGGCAAAAAACAAACAAACAAACCATTAGCTGGTTATTATTTGTATTTGGAGCAAGGAAATAGGTCTAGAATTTTTACCTTCTTGTGACTGTCATAAATAGGGGCACAAGAAAATCTGTTTTGCTTGTACCATTTAAATGTTTATTTTCTTTCTAACTGTAAATGGAGCAAATTCCTTTCCCTTGTGTCTGACTGTAAACTGTCAGCCACTGAAAAAATTTTACAAAAAAATTTCTTGTCACCAAAGAAATTTTGAATTAAGTTCATGCCAATCTGTAGATACTCTGGCATAAGAATATTATGACATTTTCCTTTCTGTTGTAGATTAAGAGAATCAGTCTGGGCTCTTCATGTAAGTGTTTGCCTTGCTTTTTCATTTTGGCCAGCAGTGGGAGTTTCAACGGAAACAGACACCCACATTTCATTGAGAATAATACTTGAATTTGCTGTCTTTGAATTGTATGCTATTTAGACACAGAATACCATTCCAGGCAAGAATAAGTAATTGAGGAAATGATCATAATGATTTAGTCAGTGGTAATTCCAAATATGGGGCCCCCTAGGCTCTGTCCACCATATTAGGAGATCCTTTAGAACCCACCATGCTCAGCTGTCTTAATCACCTTCTTGGTGAAGAGAGCGTCATTGTCCCAAATAATTATCTTCCAAGGCCTCTGGACTGGCTAATTAGGCAGAGGGCCGAAGGTCCAATGGATATGACCATGGAATATATAACATGGTGTTGTGGGGAGCAAGTTTGGTGCAGGCCAAGGTATATTAAGTAGTGGGAACCTAAAGATAGTGAGGCTTGGAGACAAAAGGAAAGGGGGTGAGGAGGGGAGGAAGGAAAGGACCTCAGCAATACTAGCTCATATGCTAATTTTGATGGAAAGAGAATCAGCAGGTCAGGTGAACTGTCAGCAGAGTGGCTGAGGGGACCAGCTCAGACCCAAGAGGCTGTGAAGAGCAGAAGTTCTTGGCCTTCCTACACAACGATGATGCCACATTGCGTGCTGGGCTTTCCATTGGCTTCAGCCATCCTGAGAAGAATGATAAAATCTCAGAATCTTAAAGAGGGCAACTTAGAATTCAGCCCTTGGCAGCGAGGCTAGACATATTTTCCAGAGTTTATTTTTTTTAAACAAATCAATTTTATTGATACATATTAATAAAGCATACAATTTATCCAAAATGTATAATCAATGGTATTTTGTATAATCACATAATCGTGCGGTCATCACTTCAATCATTATTAAAGCATTTTCATTATTTCAATAATAATAACAAACAAAAAACAAGCAAACAAATGAAACAAACAAAATTGATTTGTTGAGGGCAGTATCTAGGGTGATTAAGCTGGTGTGATAGGCAGAATGGCCTTGAGGCAGAAATACTGGAGGGAAGCAATGGTAATAGTCACAGTATGAGATGACAAGATATTTATCTAAAGGTAATGTCTGTGGGAGAGGGGGGAAAGGGGTTGGATTCATGGAAGAATGGACAAGTCTTGACCAATAATTTA
>JAQZBX010045331.1:0-21104 GCA_029593785.1 Cabassous unicinctus | reverse complement strand
GCAATAACATGTATGTTTATACATTTCATGTTGTCATTCAATTCCTTGAAACCCTGTTCCAACTCTCCATTCATTTCTCTTTCTGTTCTCCTGTCTATTCAAGTTCAGATATTAGGTCCTCGATTTCATTAATTCTGTCCTCCATCAATTAAAATCTGCAGTTATATGCCTCTAATGTATTTTTAAAAAGATTTGTTTTATTTATCTACCCCCCCCCTTTGTTGTTTGTGCTCACTGTCTGCTCTCTGTGTCCATTCATTGTATGCTCTCTGTGTCTACTCGTCTTCTCTTTAGGAGGCACTGGGAACTGAACCTGGGACCTCCCATGTGGGAGAGAGGCACACAATTGCTTGAGCCATCTCCACTCCCTGCTTTTGTTGTGTTTTTCATTGTGTTTCCTCTTTGTATCTCCTTGTTGCATCATCTTGTTGCGTCAGCTCGCTGCACCAGCCTGTTGTACCAGCTTGCTGTCTTGCTCGTTTTCTCTAGGAGGCATTGGGAACTGAACTTTGGACTGCCCATGTGGTAGGCCAGTGCCCAAATGCTTGAGCCACATCTGCTTCCCATGTCTAATTTATTTTTAATCTCATCCATTTTGTCCTTCATTCCCACAAGTAGGCTTTCAAATTGTCTTCTTAATATCTTTTATCTCCGTAGTCATATTTTCCTTCAACTCCTTGAATTGATTTAGGAGATTTGAATGATTATAATTGATAAGTTGTCTTAAATTCTGTGTCTTGTCAGTATTTTTGTTTTTTTTCCTTTAACTGGCCATATCTTACTGTTTCTTAGTATGGCTTGTAATTTTTTGCTGATGTCTAGGCATCTGAATATGTTGGTGAATTTACTCTGATGGTCAATTTCTCTCTCTTGCCTAGTGGTTTTGTTTCATAGCTCTTCTTTGATTTTTGGTTTGAAATATTCTAAGTCTTTAAAATTGTCCAGGTTAAGTTATCAAAATAGGGTCAGGTACTCACAACTGGGGCGCAGAGCCAATCCAAGTGGTCTGGGTCAAGATACTCCAAAAAGCGATTTTTCTTCTTGCAGTTTTCCAGTTGGCTGGCAGATGGTGCTTCCTGGTGAATCTTTCCACAGAGGTGTTTATTTTAACCTCCGCTTGCCTGTAACTCTGGTCTGGCCAGAGCTGAGATTCAAAGCAGGCTATGCTGGCCAACTCACTGAAGAGAAACCACTTTCTGCCCTCTGCCACACTCTTTGACTTCCCATGGAGGAAGATGTCTGTTCCTTTCTCAGTTGGCTGCAATTGAGCAATGGGTTTTATCCAGGCTGAGGGTTCAGGAATTGGTACCATTCCCCAGCCTTGGGGCTAGTAACTCGTGGTTTTCATTTTGACTTCTTTGTCTCTCTGTCCCGCCCTCCTGGAGGATATGCAGCACTCTCCTGGTCTGCAGATTCCCAAAGCAGCTCCCTTAGATAGCTTTTTGCCCTTCTTCCATTGTTTTTGTGAGAGAGTTGAGACCTGCATACCTACTCCATTGCCATCTTCCTGGAAGTCCTATTATCTGAATTTTTGATTCTAGACATCCTAGCAGGTGCAAAAGAGGAATCTTATTGCAGTTACAGTTCCTCGATGAGCATCTTTCATTTGTTTATTGGCCACTTCTATATTATCTTAGGGACTGTATTCAGATTCTTTGCCCATTTTTGTTGTTGAGTTGTAAGAGTTCTTTTTATATTCTGGATGCTAGATCATTATCAGATATTTGATTTTCAAATATTTTTTCCCATTCTGTGGGTTGTCTTTTCACTTTCTTGATAGTGCCCTCTGAGGCACAACATTTTAATTTTGATGAAGTCCAATTTATCTACTTTTTACTTTTGTTGTTTATGCTTTTGGTATCTTATCTAAGAATCCTATGTCAAATCCAAAATATAGAGTTGTTTCCCAACTTCTTTGATTTTATATTTCAGGTCTTTTATCTCATATTTCAAATCTTAGTTCTTAACAACATTAATTTAATTATATGTTTTTTGATTACTATCATTGAAGTGACCCTTCTAAGGTAGATCCTCACCTGGTACACTCTGAATCAATAAGAGACACTAAGACTTTGGGGAATGAAGAAAGAGCACCCATTCCTACCCATCTCTTACCTGTTCTCTCTTTACTCTCTTATAGTAGTAATTTTATTAATTTGGGGTTCTGCACCTGATTTTTCAGTAACAAATCCTGGGGATCACTTCATAGCAGTAAATAGAGATAATCCTCTTTCCTTTATAGAACTGCTGTGTACTCCATTGGTGGATATTCCTGTCTGCTATTGAGGAACTTTGGGTTTGCTTCCAGTCTTTTGCTTTTAGTTTTGTAATTAATAACTTTGTGTATAGATACTTTTGCACTATATACCAGTGTATCTTTGAGAAAATTTCTGGCAGTAGAATTGCTGGGTCAAAGGGAAATGCATATGTAATTCTGTTAGATGTTGTCAAATTCTCCTGCCTCGCATTCCCAACATGAATGTATGAGAGTGCCTGCTACTTTACAGCCTCTCAACAGAGTTTGTTTTCAAATGTTTGACATTCTAATATGTGAAAAATTATATCTCAGTGTAATTTTAATTTGCTTTGCTCTTAAAATGAAGTTGAGCATCTCTTCATGTATTTAAGGACTGTTTGCTTTCCTTTTCCTGTAAACTGTTTGTTTATATCTTTTGCCCATTTTTCTTTAGATTTTTTAAACTTCTATATGCTTTCTCTATTTCACAGATATTAACCCTTTATATAGATGTATGTTGGAAATACTTTTTCCTAGTTTATCATTTGCCTTTTTTTTTTTTTAAACAAATCAATTTATTGATACATATTAATAAAGCATACAATTTATCCAAAGCGTACAAGCAATGGTATTTGGTATAATCACATAGTTGTATGTTTATCACTTCAATCATTATTAAAGCATTTTTTATTTCAATAATAATAACAATAAACAAAAACAGATAAACAAACAAGAAAATTCCTCACCTCTCAATCTTTCTGTTTCCCCTGCTGTACATAGCTGTTATTTCTGGCTTTGCTTGCACAATTATTTGTTTATTAAGCAGTTTTATTGAGATATATTTACATACCATATGATATATCACTGTTTGTTTTCAAATGTTTAACACTGATTAAAGTGTTTAATCAGTGGCTTTTAGTATAATCACAATGTTGTACATTTATCTAAAAAATTTAAGAACAATTTCATTACTCCAAAAAGAAAGACTCCACATCCTTAGCATTCCTTCCTCAGCCCTACAAAACCACTAATCTAAATTCATCTTTATAAATTGATTTATATTTACATTTTATGTAGACAGAATCGTACAATATGTAGTACTCTGTGTCTGATTTCCTTCACTTGGTACAATGTTTTTTTTGTCTGATATGAACATTTTGTAGTATTAATCTATATTCGTTCAGCTTCAAAGAAAAATGATCTTATGTATGCAATTTTACCCATATTCATATTTCACATAATATATTGATATTTCACATAATATATTTAGTTCATAACAAGGCAATCATACAGTATTTGTCCTTTTGTGTCTGGCTGGCTTCACTCAACATAATGTCCTTCAGGTTCATCAATGTTGTCATATGTTTCACAACTTCATTTTTTCTTACTGCTGCATAATATTCCATCATGTGTATACTCCATAATTTGTTTATCCATTTATCAGTTGATGGACAGCTGGGTTGTTTCCAACTTTTGGCTATTGTGAATAATGCTACTATGAACAACGGTGTACAGATATCTATTTGTGTCACTGCTCTCAGTATTTCTGGGTATATACCTAGCAATGGTATTGCCGGGTCACATGGCAGGTCTATATTCAACTTCCTTAGGAACTGCCAGTCTTCCACAGTGGCTGTACAATTCTACCTTCCCACCAACAGTGAATAAGCATTCCTATCTCTCTACATCCTCTCCAACATTTACAGTTTTCCAATGTTTTAATAGCGGTCAGTCTAATAGGTGTTAAATGATATCTCATTGTAGTTTTGATTTGCATGTTACCAATTGCCAGTGATGTTGAACATTTTTTCATATGTTGCTTCATCATTTGTACTTCTTCTTTGGACAGTTGTCTCAAGTCTTTTGCCCATTTTTTAACTGGATAGTTTGTCTTTTTATTGTTGAGTTGTTTGATCTCCTTCTATATCATGGATATTAAACCCTTATCAGACACGTGATTGCAAAATATTTTCTCCCATTGAGTTGGTTGCCCTTTTACCCTTTTGACAAAGTCCTTTGAGGTGCAAAAGTGTTTAATTTGGGGGAGGTACCATTTATCTACTTTTTCTTTTGTTGCTCGTGTTTTGGGTGTAACGTTTAAAAAACAACCACCTACCACAACTTCTTGAAGATGTTTTCCTACATTTTCTTTTAGGAGTTTTATGGTTGTTATTTTTATATTTAGGCCCTTGATCCATTTTGAGTTAATTTTTGTTTCAGGTGTGAGATAGGGGTCTTCTTTCTTTCTTTTGGCTGTGGTTATCCAGCCAAAAGAAAAGCACTGCCCTTGTCTGATGACCCCCAAACCAAACCAGGTCCCTTGGGCAACTTTTGGCTCTTTCTCTGTTGTTTTGTGAGAGATCTGAGCCTCGTCTGCTTAATCCAATGCCATCTTCCCACAATCCTCATCATTTGTCTATTTTTAAAATCTTTACGTAGTCACATTATATAAAATTACAGCTTCTGGATTCTGAATTATAGGTAGGAAAGTTTTTCCAAGCATAGAGGAATTCATCTCTGTTTTCTTCTTGTACTTACATGGTTTCATTGTTTTTACATTTGAATTTCTTATTCTTTTGGAATTTATCCTGTAATATACCGTGAGGAAGATGTTCAATTTAATTATTTTCATATGGCTATCCAATTATGGATAGAGTATTTTGAGTAAGAAGTGGTCAACAATGTCAAAGATTGCTAGAAGGCCATTAGGTTAAGAATTGAAAACTGTCCATTGAGTTTAGAAGCAAAAAGGTCAATGTGACCTTGCCAATAGAAGTTTTAGTGAAGCAATGGAGCAGAAGCCAGATTGCAATGTGTTGAAGATTTAAAGGTAGTGAATTTGAAATAGCAAGTATCGATAATTACTTGTGAGTCAAATAAATTAATAATGTCTTTTTTTAAAAGGCAATATATAAAATATTCAGAATTCTAAAAGATTTCAAGCAAAAAAGTTTTTCAGTGAAATCCCTGTATAAGTCAGGGACCAAGAAGGAAAATAGAATTCATTCTAAATATTTAAAATAGAGGAAATATAACCTTTGTGATAATTAGAAAAAGCTGCCTTGGATCGGTGGCTGCAGCTCCACAGGTGTACAGGTTGTCAAGGGGATTGGAGGCTTGGTTCAGCTCCCTCTTGCCTTTTGACTTGGTGCCTTTGTGCAGGGCCCAACCTCCACAATTGTATCTGGTGGCTCTGGTTATCCCCATTTTACAGCGAGTGATTAAATAACTTGCCCCAGGTCATATGGCTAATAAATGGACAATTAGAGATTATCAATGCTGACTTCTCAGTCAATTGGTAGTGATTTCTTCCTTTCAATTTCTGAAAGCTGCTTCAGTCTTTGGACGGGTAGATAAAAAGAAATTCATCCCTGGTCCATGGTTCATAAACAGGACCTGGTCACAATTTCATCTCATAAGGTTAACTACTTTCCTCTTTTATACAGGATGACTGACAGTGACAACATTCACAAATCACTTTTCCCTTGCCATTTGGGACACAGAGATGTCAGCTTTCTTTGTTCTCAGATGTAGCAAATCTGTTGCAGGAATGCAAACTAAACCTTAGTGTATTGTGCTTTCCTAGTGACTGTTTACCAAGTTCCATACTTCACTAATGAAGTGTTTTGTGGGAAATGATCAAGAAGATCATTTTCCTTAGCCTAAAGAAGCATTTGCCAATTTACCCCTGACACAGTACTTGCCTTTTATCCTCCACTCACTTTAAAATGTCATTAAATGCACTTGTAATAAGTTGGGGGGCTAATGAATGCGTTATGTCATATAGGAGGGCTAGATGATTACAAGGAGCAGCTCTCAGGAACACTAGCTAAACTCACCCAAGACTGATTTCTAAACTAGAACTCTAATGTATTTTTTTATATGTGGGTATTGTTTTAGTTTGCTAAGCTGCTCAAAGCAGATACCATAAAATGGGTTGGCTTTTAACAATGGGAATTTATTAGTTTATAAGCTTACAGTTTTGAGGCTGAGAAAAATGTCCAAATCAAGGTATCATCAGGTCTTCCCAAAGACCAGCTGCCTGCATTCCTGGACTCCTCTGTCACATGGCAAGGCACATGGCAGTGTCTGTTGGTCTCTTCCTTCTCTTCTGGGTTTTATTACTTTCGGATTTTTGCTTCTGTGGCTTTTTCCCTCTTTTTCTCTGTATTCACCCTGTTTATAAAGGATTACAGTAAGAAGATTAAGACCCACACTGGGCCATGCCTTTACTGAAATAACCTCATCAAAAGGTCTCACTTACAATTAATTTATACCCACAGGAACGGCTTAAATTTAATAACATGATTTCTGGGGGTACATACAGTTCTAGAACACCACAGTTATCAAAAACATCTACAACTTCCACAACATAGCTTCCAACAACAATTGTATTGGTACTAGAAACTTCAATCAGCAACTGCAAACAGCTGCTGAGTCATTCAGTCAATTCATTTCTGACTCTAACTACCCAGAGTTAGGCCAGATTCCACAAGAAGAGGGAAATGCCATGCCTTTCAGATACCAGTTGCAAGTTAAGGGTCCCAGGATACCTGCACTTCCTACAAACTGACTAAAAATTTGGGGGTTCCTACCATCCCCCTTAGGTTTGATAATTCACTAGAACAACTACAGGACTCACTGAAAGCCCTATACATAAATGATAATAGTTTTATTATAATAAAAGGAAACAAATAAGCAGCAGCTAAAAGAAGACACGCATAGGGTGAGGTATGGGAGGGTCTCAAACACAGGCTTCCTTGTCCTCTCTACATAGAGTAAGAACAAGTCACCCTCCCAGCATAGCAGTGATATATTTTCTCAATCATGGAAGTTCCTTGTGGTTTTGAGTGTCCTGAGTTCACATGGGGTTGCATTATATGGGCATGAGTGTCCTTCTCCTACCAGAGATGGTCGGGGGGGGGGAGGACTGATGAACCCCCTAATCACCTGATTGGTCTTTCTGGTGGGGCCAACCCCCACCCTAAGTCTGCAGGTGTGGCTGGGAATCCCCACCCCCAACCCTATCTCTTTAGGATATATAAGGTGTGATCGGGGCCACCATGAATAAGGAAGGACACTCCTAGCGCAGGAAATTACAAAGATTCAGAATTAGTTTCCCTAGGAAATGAGGGCAAAGACCAGCCAAAATTTTAATTATATTGCATTCATAATGGAGAGTAAGTTTTGTATCTCCTAGCCACAGTATCTCCTATTCACTGTATCTCCTTTTATAGTACCTGGAAGATTGAATTATTAATTGGGATGTTGCTAAATGAGTATGAGATCAGACAGGTGCTGATGAAATATCTTTACCTCACAAGAGAGAACACTTCTCTAGTGATCAGTTCTTAGATCCAGAGTCTGTTCTCTTTGGACCAGTGATTCCCACACTTCAATCACTTGAATATAACTTTCATGAGTTTTGCCATTCCTCCATAACATTATGAACTGAATTTTTCTTTGGTTGAACACACTTTTTAAAAAACTTAAGTATTTACCTTAGCCTTATTCTAAGCAGTTATATTTCTGAAATTATAGCTTTGCTGTGCTAGTTACAGTTTACTAATACAAATTAAGATAAATATTGATACCTGGAAAATATACTTATTCAAATTCTTCACTTAAGCAGCTTTGAAAATTCTAAAACTAATTGAGCTGGTTTTCTATTAATCTAATGTTAGAAGTTTACTCTGTGCACTTAGTTCCCTGAAAGATATTAACCAGACCTTCTCAGTTTTGTTTACAGGAATAATATAATGTCTCAAAGCAAAACCGGATAGAATGGTGTAAATCTGAACTTTTCCCAGAGACAAAAAGCTTGATATCCTTGAGCGGTTGCTGAGAAAGGCATCATGAAGAACTTGCATTTGCACAACTATACCTAAACTGTGGTTTATTAGCTGCTGAAATTAAGGACAAGTTTGATGTGATTGAGACAATACAGGACTGAAAAATTGCATGTACCCTCCTCACAAAACCCCTGGCATCACTTTTTTTTTTTTTTTTTTTTAACTTATTTTTTCTCTCAATTACCCCTTTTCTTTTCTTTTCTTTTTTTTTCTTCTATAAAAACCCTATCTCCCATTTTCACTTTGAATTGGTTTTGGGAAGACTCCCCCAGTTCCTTGCTTATTAACTTGCAATAAGTTACCTTCTCACTGAGAGGTGTGTTGTTCCTTTGTGGCACTGGATTGGGTGGGCCCTTGTATTGGAAATGTGCCATGCATATGGTAACAATATTAAATATAAATAAATGTTAAAATAACCATCAAAATGAAAGTTGTCCATGAACTGCCTAAGATCAGTGTACATATACCACACTTATATAAATATTGCCTTAGCGACTCCTGGAAAAATACAGAGATTTTGTCTTTCTGAACCCTGCTTTTTTTTTTTTTTGGATGTACTGGGGATCAAACCCAGGACCTTGCACAATGGAAGCAGTCACTCAACCCCTTGAGCTACATCCACTCCCCTGAATCTTGCCTTTTATGCTGAAAACTCATTTGTTGACTTTCCTTCTCTGATGTGATACTAGCACTAATGAAGACATTGTTTTTAGCCCCTCATCCCCATTTTGTGTTGAGTGAAGGAACTTCATAAGGCTCCACTGTTCCAATGTACAATATTTTATGTTTTGAATTCCTCTTTTTTTTCAAGATTCAGATATTAGTGTAAACTGCAACACAATACAAGAACAAGATTTTGTGCATTAAGAGGGGAAATATTTCTGGGTTAAGTGAAAAATTGTGTGGATGGCTTCTAGAAGAACTTCATTTTAAGCAGCTTTAGAGGGAACCATTTTATTTAGAAGCCTGCACCTTCTTTCTTCAGTTTGTTTTAATCCACATTCGCTGAGTAACACTAGCTTCAAAAAATATGAAGAGGGGGATCAAGCTCTGGTGCTTCTTGGTCTGATTGAGAATCTGTTGGGGCATGTTTGTGGCAGAAATCTCAGGTGCGGAAGAAGCAAAGAACAAAGTTGCAGGGCCCAGGACTTAGCAGACTCTGCCTCTCTGATCTTAAGTAAAAAGAATTTATTAGGCAACTAAAACTTTGATCATAAAGTATTTTGCCTTAGAATTGCTCATAGTCATGCATTTATGCTATGCACATATGTATATGGTTATGTGTAAAGAAGGAGTTTCTCAAATATTCATAGAGCCTAAGAATGAACATCTATTCTCTCCATTTGTGGTGATCCATTTTGGCCTACTGGTGGATTAAAAGCAATTTTTAGCAGCTTTGACATAGAGCTAGGCACAGTTTACATGAATTAAAAAATCATTGAGTAATGTGAAGATAATGCCGAAAACATAAAAAGACTAAAGTATAAATTTTCTTTATTTGCATTAACTTGGAGAATTTGGTGTCTCTTTGTAAGAGAAGTCTCTTAACTTCAACATTTGATTTACTACTGTGTCTGTGAGGAAATTCTAGTTCTACCATATTTCATGGGATTTAGAGAATTTGGAGAAACCACATATGATAAACCTCATCTAAGCTTTCCTGTGAATTTTTTGAGACAGGAGACTTAACGCTTTAAATTTCATTTGCCACTGCCATTTTTACCCTAGACTGTGAGTTCATTGAGTCATGGGCTTATCTTACCTTACTTCTAGAACTTAGTATTATGGTACTTGGCATATAGTAGGTGCTCATTTAAAGACTATTCAACAACTAAATACCTGCCTTTTCCCTATGTTAGAATGTATTACCACCACTAAAATCTGTTAGAGGGAACCTGGAAATAGAGGATATTGGCTTCACTTTCTTGAGTCACAAGTCAGGGAAACAAAAGAGTTTCCTACTCCATGTGTATCCTTTTTCATTGTTTCATTTTTGAATTATACTATTATCATCCATTGTTTACATATTCTTTCCCCAATATTGAGCTTCAATTCTCATCAGAATTCACTTTTTGTTAACCACGGCTAGATTGCACAAGTTGCATATATTTAGTTTTTCATAAAGAACCATTTCATTGCCATACCTGAAAGCAACAAAAATCTGTTCTCTCCAAGTATGACTAGCAGAGAATATTGGCAAAGTGTCTTTACGAGTTTTTCATAAAAAAAAAAACAACCAACTTGTTTATTAAAAAAATGCTCATTTTAGAAATTTGTTGAGTTTAGGGAAGCATGAAAAAATCCTATGTTTTCTGTACATATAAAAAATCTAGTTGGTGGGAGTGGGTATAGCTGAATGATTGAGCACCTGCTTTGCATTTACAAGGTCCTGGGTTCAATCCCTAGTACCTCCTTAAAAAAAAAATCTAGTTGGTTATAATTCTATTTACACAATTTTATATCTTGCTCTTTTCACTTAATATTTTCCCACAGCATTAACATTTTTTAAAGAACAACATTCAACACAAATTGAGTTAAAATACCTCAGAGGACCCTGGATACAAATTGAGAGCACCAGAAGGAGGCTTGACTGCTCTCCCCCTTATATACACAATGATTGAAGGTACTTGCTGCCTCAATGGTATGTGAATATTTGGTTTAAAATTGAAGTTACTAAAAATGGCAGTTATGTTAAAATAATTTTGTTTGGCCATTGTTTAATATAATTATTTATAAACAATTCCTCTTGAAAATAGTCTGACAAACTTTATTGCTAACTAGATAAATTCTGACATATTCTTGGTGATAGTCACAGAAGCAATCATGGTGGTTCTATAGATGGAAGTATGAAGCAAACTGGAGTACATAAAGTGCCTCATTCTTTATACCTGAGTTTCAGACTGTGTTGGGAAAATGGAAATAACACCCAAAGTGGGAACTTTACTTTTTAACAGCTCATAATCATGCTTTTTGGAGGGATGGGGAAAATATTGAGGGATATTGAGAGATCTTCTTTGTCCTTTGGCGGGATAGAATTGTTGTGACTGATTGTTAAGAGGATTAGGTACTGAAATGTACCCAGGCCATTCGGGTTAGCCAGTATGGCTAGAGATATTCATAAGCAGACCACAAATACAAGTCTTAACGAACGGCTTCGGCCAGCATCAGTTTACTCTTCAAAGGGCTGTGCCCCCAATTTTACATGACGGATTAATTTCCTTACGACTTCCTAGGGTACCAGGGGGACCTAAACCCGTCCTGGCTCTTCCACTGGGAGGAAAAGGGAATGCGCCACCTCCACCCATCTGGGCCAGACGTTGAAGTACCGGAAATCCCCGGATGTGAAGTGAAAGGCTCAGAAAATAAGAACCAGGGGTGCCAACTGCCAGGGTCTGCAGTAAGTAAAGGAGAGGGGGAAGCCAAGGGGGTAGGAGGGAGGTATTAATGTTCCCCACTTTTACTTTTGGTGTTGGAAAAAGGGACATGGGCATTTTTGGTTTGGAGTGCTTGTGTAGGGAAACTCTAAAGCCTCCCCAGAATGAGTACCCCACCAGAGAACGCAGAAACTAGTGGGAACTAGGTCCTGAGCCAGCCTTGTACCCAGTGGCTCAACGGGCCACTATGAAGAAGTCAGTGGGTCCGGGTGTGGCAGCCTCGAACTCAGGCAAGTAGGGAACGCTCGGGCTGGGGATGGGGGCGGGACGCCTCCGCCCTCTGATCGCTGATTGGCTGGTGGTACTGGTCTCCTGGTGCCATTTGTTGTTGGAGAGGCGCACCTGACGCAGTCAGCGTCAGGCACGTGCGGCCGTTTAAGCGGCGTAGGCCCTTGCGAGGACCCTGGGAGAGCAAGTCGTGGAGAGGTGAGTGGGCCGGCAACCTTCTTTGGGACACAAGCCTTGCCCAGTTTATGAGCGTCACAGTGGCCGGGCTTTTGGCCAGTGGAGGAACGGATGGAGCGGGTAGGGTTTCAAAACGGTCTTCTCGGTCTTTTCCGCTTCTCCTTTGAGAGTCCTAAAGCCCAATGTGCGCTCGAAGTCCGGGCTCATGGCCTGCCAAAGAGGAGAAAGCTTTCGAAGAGGCGAAAGGGCCTTTATCACCCCTCTCTGCGCATTTTTTTCTGAACAAAGATGGTAGTAATACAATTTGTGTTCAGACTCACTTTGGCTCATTCATTGTTGGTGGGATTTGGGATGCCTAACTCCTCTTCCCCTGCCCTCCAAACTCCCAAGGCCGCCTTCTCTCGTCAAACCGCCCTCCTCCAAACTCCAAGACCTTTTTCTCTTCTTAATATTGTTCCCCTTCCACACGCACGCAACAACCATCCAAACCCCAAAGCCAAACATCCCGCCTACCTTTGAAGGGCAAGGTGTGAAGGGAGAAATCTTGAATAGCATCTGAAAAATTTCCTTTTCCTCTTGATATCCAGTAGGCCGTTTGGGGGACTCTTTGAGGGCAGAAATGAACTATGAAGAGATATTGAGTAAAAACTTAGGTGTCACTGGGGACTTGGTGATTGCTAGAGTAATTAGTTAGGTAAGTGGCTCAACTAAGTTTTAAAGCTGAAAAGATTGAGTATGTGTGGCCTCCGTAAGAAACAAGAACTAATGCAGCATTTTGCAAAAACATTTGCAAATGTTTTTACTCACCTAGATGAGTAGTTGCATGTGAAATAATGATAGTTTTATACTTTTTAAGATCCCATTTTGAGCTGAGGTCAAATGTGCGTGTTGTATTTTCAAAAATAGAACTTGAAGCCACCATGGGAGATGAAGATTGGGAAGCAGAAATCATCAAACCTCATATGTCTTCCTACGTTCCTGCTTTTGAGAAGGTAATAAAATTTAAAGTTAAATATTTTTAAATGCTACAGATTTTCGCAAAGTGGAAAATCACTGTGGTGGGAAAGTTTTAAATTATGCAGTCAATTTCAGTAAGCTGTGCTTATCTTCATGTGATTGTTATTAACTATCTAATGGGGAATGGGAAAGAGGCATCCTAAGCCTCAAATTGAGTAAAATAGTCTGGGGTAATTTGATAATTAAAAATATATGTACTAATAGTAACAAAATCAGAATCTCAGTGATTTAGGATTTATGGGTGAAAGCAAGCTTGTACAAATGATGTTGAATGTCCCTGAGAGACATTTGTATGGAAAATTGGGAAATGTAATTTGGTTCTGGGTGACATTTTGATTTCTGAAAATTGGTTTAATGCATGGAGGACTCAAAATAAATATGTTAGGCTGATTCACGTGGAGCCATCAGTTTGATTTTCAAGTGTGTAAATCATGAGATTATTTTCCTTAATTGCATTTGCTGGAGAGTTATCTTAAAAAACCTAAGACATTAACCTGAATTTATCATATTTCTTGTCTTAGAATTTAGTAGTTTTAGAAGTAACATATTTTATATGTTTTCTTTCCATAGTTCTCTTCTGATAATAAAGATATGGCAGTATTTTGGGGAAAAGAGCAGAAAAATCACCTAAAATTTTCCCCACTGGCACAACCACTCCTAATAAAAGTTTTGGTAAATTTTCTTCTCGTGTTTACCAAACATGTTTTTATGTAGTTGTGATGTTTGTACGTATCAGTAATTTTTGAATCCACTCTTTTCACTCTTATGAACTATTCTTTATTACTAACTTTCTAAAAATGATTTTATAGATACACAGTATTTCACAGAATGGGTGTACATAATATAAATATTCTTGGTGAGAATTTAAGATGTTAGCTTTTCACTATAATATTGTCATGAATATCTGCAGCATATTATTTTTTTAAGTTTGGGAGTCCTTTTTTCCCCCAAAAGTGGAATTACTTGGTCAAAGGACATTTTATGCTCCTTTTTTCTGGTTCTCAATTTATAGATTTGTTATAATACAAAGTTCAGTTCACAGACACATTCCTGAATTCTTCTATGTAGACTTTCATAGTTAAATGTCCAATTTTTTTTCTTAGTCTGAAGTTGTCTTGATGTGTTCTTCAAACATCATGCTGCATTGTAGCATGCCATGCATATCTTTTTTTTTTTTTATCATGCATATATCTTGCATTTATTGACTTGGGTGTCTGAAACTGAGAACTCATTAACTTTTTGGAATCGTTGTACTATTCAATAACATACCTTGTTCCTTGATATTGGTAATGCTAAGTTGATTAATTTATGTTGACAATTCTATTTTATGATTCTTAATAACTGTATAGGACCAATTTATGACACATGGTGCTGGTTGTGCGATTAGTTGTCTGTCTAGTTGAAGGGACATGGTACAGTCAAGGGCTTTACCTACCTTTCTTGTTTAAATAAAAAGTGCAAAGACTAAGGATGGATAAATGATATTTTATTTAGGAGAATATGAGATATTTTATTCAGTGTATATTTTATTCATTGTATATTCTTTTAAAATCATTATGCTTTTGATTGGTTGTTCTAACTAAATTTGTATTTCAAGAAAAAGCTGGGCTTCCCTTTTTTTGTGAAATTTACAGTCTTGGATTGGTATCTTTTAAAGCATTATCTGTTAGAAATCTTTTCTGAATTCTTCTCAGGATCTGTATTTGGAGATTTAATGTAGGCACATGCTTATATAATTTTGAACTAATAGGCCACTGTTTTGGTAACTCTAAGTGCCCTGTGTAGAACTTCCAAATTCTAGTTCTACCATCTAGGGATAGAACAATGAAAGATGTTAGGTTAAGAATAATTTGATAACCTAGCAATTATGTATTCCAGAAATCTGAATGGTTAGGTGTTTGCACATTTCATGCAGTTTTGTTGGGATGAGTTTTAGAATGATTGGGTATTGTCAGTGTATCAGTATATTTGGTTTGCTTACTATCTATGATGCTTCTTAGTAGCAGACCATGGGAGTAAGTCTACATATCATTCACTTCTATCTTACCTATTGCTATTTTTGTGGCACATTTCAGAAGGCAAATACTTTGGTGATTAAAGTAGAAATAGCTTGAGATAATTAGCTCATCCATAATTATATTATTAAGCAGCAGTAGCAAAGTTAGTAATAATTGTTTAGATAAGGCAATAAATATATATATGATACTCCAGGATTGAAAATAATAAATATACAAGGTGAGAAAAATGTGTTCATTAAAATGCAGAGGTATTATTGTAGCTGCATATGAGAACCTTTATGTGTTAAGCATTTAGATGGTTTTCGAGGTTATAAAGGGTTTACAGTTAAGTGTTCTAACGGTAGACTAATATCAGGACCTTTGATTCATTCATCACATTTTTGCTGAGCTCTACTAGGTGATAGAGATAGTGTAAACATGATAGATAAGGTTACTGCTCTTATGGATATATTCTTTTTTGGGATTCAGACAATAAGCACATTTGAGAACCAAATAATTATAATGAAAAGTGCTATAAAGAAAAAATTAGGGAAGTGTGTGCGTATCTGGTGTGGAGTGGATTTAAGTCAGGTGGAGAGGGAAGGCCTCTGACACAATACATGAGCCAAAACCTGAAGGAGTCCCAACAGGACAGTATGTGCAAAGGGCCTGAGGAGAGAATAAATTTGGGGATATCAGAAAAAAGAGGAAGAAGGTCAGTATATTCGTTTTCTAGGGCTGCTGTAATAAATTGCCACAAACTGGGTGGTTTAAAACAACAAATTTATTCTCTCACAGTTCTGGAGTTCAGAAGTCCAAAATCAAGGTGTTGGCCAGGCTGTTCTCCGTCTGGAAGCCCTAGAGGAGAATCTGCCTCTTTCAGCTTCTGGTGGCTGTGGTCATTCCTTGGCTGGTCACCATCTCTCTCTTTGCTCTGTCTTCACATGGCTTTCTCCTCTGTGTGTCTCTGTTATCTCCCTTTGCCGCTTTCTTATAGGAACACTTGTGATGGCATTTAGGGCCCACTGGATAGCTCGGCACAATCTCTTCATCTCTAAATTCTTTATTACAACTGCAAAGATCCTTTTTTACAGATAAGGTAACATTTTCAACTTTCAAGAATTAGGACTTTATGTCTTTGTATACTGTTATTCAACCTACAATAGTAAGCATGGCTAAAGCACAGTGGGATAGGACAAGGGTATAAAATGAAGTCAGAAGAAAGGGGGAGGGAATGAAGGGACAGGACTGATTTGGGGTAGTAGTGGACATGGAATTTGATAGGACTTGATGGACTAGAAATGAGAAGTAGAAGAGGGGAATCAAGGGTGATGGCTAGGTTTTCTAACTTAAGCAGCTAGATAGATGATTGTGCCATTTACTGAAATTGGTAATCTATGGAAGATGATTACCCATTTGGGAGGGAAAAAAATCAAGAATTCCTTATTTGTTGTTTTAAATTTGAGATGCCTATGATGATGTACAAGTAAGGATCCAGTCAGAAGGATATATGAATTTGTTGCTTAGGACAGGGGATTTTTCTGCATATTAATGAGATTTACTGAAGTCAGGTAAAGAAAGAATATAATTGACTGGAGGGTCCTGTCGTGAGTCGGGGCCACTCTAACATTAGCGGTCCAGTATAGGAGGAGCCTGCAAAGGAGACTGAGGAAGGAGTGGCCAGTGGGGCAGGAGGAAAACCTGGGAAGAGTGTGTACCCTTAAGCCTAGAGAAGAATTTTGTAAAAAGGAGAAAGATGTCAACTATTTAAAATGTTGCTGAGAGGTGTGGTAGGATGAAATATGTAAGTAGTAATTTTATTACATAATTTCCTTATTGAAAGTATTTTCAGGGAACAGATGTGGCTCAAGCAGTTGAGTGCCTGCTTCCCACATGGGAGGTACCAGATTTGGTTCCCAGTGCCCTAAAAATAACAACAACAAGCAAACAAAGGAAAAAACCAACTCAAGGGAGCTGATGTGGCTCAGTGGTTGAGCACTGGCTTCCCACATTCGAGGTCCTGGGTTCAATCCCCAGCCCTGGTACCTCAAAAAAAAATTTTTTTTTGAGGTACCAGGGCTGGGGTGGAAGCTACATGGAATAGCCTGAGGCAAAAATGGGATATGAGAAAATGGAGGCAGCAATTATAGATGGGGTGTTTTTTCTTTTTTAAAGGGGGGCAGAGATGTAGTACAATAGCTGAAGGGGATTGTGAAGTTAATTTTTTTAGCTTAATTTTAAGATAATAAAGGCTAAGAATTTTAATGATGAAATGAATATTACTGAAAAATATAGTGTTCTTTTTTTTTAAGCATGCTTCAAAATTTGCCTTGGCATTTGTAAGCTCAGTGTATATGGAAAATTTAATTCCCACAGCCTGAGGATCAGTAATAATAATAATAATTTTTCAGTTCTTTAGTGCAAGAGCATGTCATTAATCTTTCATCAGCTTTATAACACTTATAAAAGCAATCTTTTTTGGCTCTATCTGCCCAATAGTACTTAGGCCACTAGAAATGAGAAAAAAGTCCTCAGAGTTTGAGTTGAAAGAAAATTGGATCACTGTTCTTGTGCTTTAAAATCTTTGGTTGTCATCAGTTGGAGCTTTTTATTATAGCAGTTGCTAAATGTCTTACCAAAAGCCTAAGACATTTCAAGAATGCTATTGTCTTTCTTCTCTTAATGATAACTTAGAAAAATGTTTGAATGACTCTTGATTTATAAAAAGTGTTTTAAAAAGTCATTTAGTGGGAAGCAGATGTGGCTCAAGCGATTGAGCTCCCGCCTACCACATGGGAGGTCCGTGGTTTGGTTCCCGGTACCTCCTAAAGAAGACAGCGAGTTGCCACGATGGGCGGGTGCGGCAAGCTGATGTGATAAGATGACTCAACTAGAGACACAAGAAGAAAAACATAGTGAGAGACACAACAAAGCAGGGAGCAGAGGTTCCCAGTACCTCCTAAAGAAGATGAGCAAGATAGTGAGCTGATGCGATGGGCAGGCGCTGCAAGCTGATGCAACAAGCTGATGCAACAAGAGACACGAAGAAGGGCATAATGAGAGACACAGCAAAGCAGGGAATGGAGGTGGCTTAGGTGATTCAGCACCTCCCTCCCACATCGGAGGTCCTGGGTTCAGTTCCCGGTGCCTCCTAAAGAAACAAAGATGACGAACAGACACAGCAAGTGCAAACAACAAGGGGTGGGAATAAATTAAATAAAATAAATCTTTAAAAAAAGTCATTTAGTGACTTTAAAGAAATTTTATAAAAGCAAAAGAATTTAGAAAATAAGTATTACCTGAATGTTCTTACCTTGGTGCACTCCTTGCAGCTTTGGGACTTACTTAAAGGAACTTGTGACTGTTCTGATGCAGTCATGGATTAAAGTATCATAAATTAGGTGATACTTTAAAGTATTCATACGTTAGGTGAATTCTGATTGTCATGTGCAAGAATTTCAGAGCTTTATTCTGAAGGTTTTGCCCTAAATAGAGGAAGCTTACATTAGAGGAAATAAAGGAGCAGATAATTTAATAAGGACAGCCTAAGAGTTAGAAATGAGAAAAAAATTACTCAAATTGTCATTATCCAGAGATACCCAAGAAATGTTAGATTAGAGATTAACTTGGTATTAAATCATTGACTTCATAAAGTTTGTTGAATTTTCTGAGTCCAATAGTCAAGGTGCTATTGCAAAGAAATGCATGTGCCTTAGTAGGGGATACAGTTTTTTTGCGGGGAGGGGGACCAAAGCAAGGAAAATTTAAGTCAGTAATTAAGAGCATCAAAGGCAATCTTCAATGATTCCTGTGATAATTTGAGGTTAACCATGAGTATTCTGGCCCTATCACTGATAATGCATTTCATTGAATTTGTAGTGCAGTGGCAGGATAGATAGGTTGTTTTTAGTACATAAGTAATTTCCTTTATGTTAGAGTGAATTTCTTTTAATTTGAATACATTAATTTTTTTTTCACTTTATGTCTTAGTTTGCTAAAGGCCTGCCAATGCAAAGTATCAGAAATTGGGTGACTTTTATAATGGGGATTTTATTTAGGGTAAAAGCTTACAGTTTGAGGCCATGAAATGTCCAAGGCGTCAGCAGAGATGCTTTCCCACCATAGTCAGCTATTGGTGATACTGGGATCCTGACATGTGGAAAAGGATGGTGGCCGATCTCTGCCGAGGTCTCTGCCTTGCCCTCGAGAATCTACAGGTCTTTCGGAGCTCATCTGTGGGCAACCAGGCATAGGGCTTGTCTCTTTACAGCCCTCCTCTCTGTCTCGGCTGCTCCACTTTCTTGCTGATTTCACCTGTGGGCTGTCAGGTATATGGCTTGTCTCTTTAGCCTTGAGCTGTTCCATAGGCCCAGCCTTTTGGGGGCTTTGTGCTTAAGCTTTGGCTGTTAGTGATCCTTGAGTCCTCTCTCACAGGGCAGGGTCAAATATGGCAGCTTCCTTTCTCTATGTCTCTGTGTGTCTCCGTTTATATAAAGCTCCAGTAAGAGGGCAGGGACCAACCTGAGTCACGCCTCACTGATGTAGTCCAATCAAAAGGGCCCCACATCCACAGGAATGGATTAGTTCAAGAATATATTCTTCTTTTTTGGGATTCATAAAATAACTTCAAATGGTCACACTTTATGTAAACACAGTGGAAGTTTTAAAAAATAAATTTCCGTAGTACTTTTCTGTCGAAACTGTGTTACCCAGTACTCTTCTGTAGTTTATGTAGTCTACTCTGTACAGTATAGATGAGCATACTGTGAAACACTGGACTCTGCCAACTATATTGTATATTGGCAGGCATTGATCTTTTTGTGTATTGCTTTGGTCAGATTTTATTTATATAATGGTAATGTTTTATTATACTTTTCAAGTATATTGGTTACTTAAATAACTAAACTTTTAAGTCAGGGGTCAGCAAACTCTTTGTGCAAAGGGCCAGGTATAAGTAATACAGACTGAAGATCATGTGGTCTTTGTTAGAACTACAGAATTTTGCTATTGTAGTGTGAAAGCAGCCATAGACAATAAATACTTAAATGAATGAGTGGGCTGTGTTACAGTAAAACTTTATTTGCAGTAGGTGGCAAACTGGTTTTGGCTCATGGCTATAGTTTGCTGCTCCTGTTTTAAGTGATTTATCAATATGTTATACATACAATGCTAAAGTGAAGATGTTTTGGAATAATTTATAAAGAAATAAATATATAGTGGTCCAGAAAATCTTACAATCTACCATTGTTTTGTTTTGAACAAAGCCCAGTTATATCACATTATTTGTGAAATAGATGATACATAGCTATTATTGAAAGTATAGACTAGTCTTTTCTTTCTTCTTGTTATAGGATAGGTATTCTTCTGGAGCAAATGGAGACACTTTTAACAGGACTCCATCTTCATCATCAGGTATGTGTTAAGGCAAACTCTTTTTAGGTTAAGGGGTTCATCTTGTGAATGCGGAACTGACTAGAAGACATCTTGTTATTAGGTAAAATGGTGTTTTAATTTCCTGGTGAGAATTCATTCTGATTTGGATATTTTGGGATGGGAGCACTGCTGGATGAAGGAAGAGAGGGAGGAGGAGAGAGTAGTGCTATTGACTATGCTACTTTATTTAGTAGGTTGCTGTAAAACCTTTGCCCAACCTGGAATTTACATGTTTGGCTTCCAGGCTGCTAGGGAATTTTCAGGGTTCCTGGTGTATGGAGTAAGGCATTGGAAAATAAGGTGATTGAGGTAGATTTGCAATGGTGGCCAAACAGGATGACAGTTGTTTAAGCCAAACTTGCCATATGATCAAGATCCATGAATTTCCTTGGGGTCAGAAAACTAATTTAGGAAAGGTCATAGAAGTATAAGAGAAATGTGTCAGAATGAGGGAGCCCATATCTTTCCTGCTGTTCCCCCCCCCCACCCCCCATGGTTGTTTCCATCTTGGTTATCTAAATATTTTATAGAATTGATGTGGGAAGGAAGATGAGTGGAAGTGTTAGGACTTGGGCTAGGAACTTAAATGCATGGCAGTAGTCTTTTACTTTGTTGAAGTACAAAGCCGGCTGAAATGAAATTCTCTAATCAAAAACTAATGGTGAGGGGGAGGGCCTGCTTCCCACGTGGGAGGTCCGGGATTTGGTTCCCGGTGCCTTCTAAAAAAAAA